>JAREYC010000010.1:36377500-36517500 GCA_030015325.1 Cryptoblepharus egeriae | reverse complement strand
GTTAACCAGCAGGCCAGGGTTCAAGACCCGGGTCGGCCCCACAAGACAGGGTGAGCTCCTGTCCTTAGCCCAGCTCTGCGACGCCAGCTGGATCCAATCGTATCGGCTCTGCCTTTCCACTGGACTAATTCAGTGGCGTGGAGAGGGGGGATTTGCTGCTTGGGTAACAGCCTATCCTCCATAACAATCCAACCCAGGCTTTCGTGCTTCGCATGCAGCGTATGCGGCGCCGAGCACAATATCATAGTCTCTCATGAATGACAAAGGCCTGCTTTGCTTACGTACACAATATATAGATTACCTATATATAATAGTAATAGATTACCATAGATTATAGTAATTACCATGCATTATAGAATTTATGGTATATTATACTATATTAATATGATATAATAATATAATCTTAGATTATATTAAAGTATAATAGATTCTATGGTATATAAATTTAGTGTGCAGGCCTCTGTCAGTCTTGAAAGACTATGGTATCGTGCTTGGTGCTGCATGCAAAGCATGAAGGCCTGGGTTGGATTGTTATGGAGGATAGGCTGTTACCCAAGCAGCAAATCCCCCCTCTCCACGCCACTGAATTAGTCCAATGGAAAGGCAGAGCCAATACGATTGGATCCAGCTGGCGTCGCAGAGCTGGGCTAAGGACAGGAGCTCAGCCTGTCTTGTGGAGCCGACCCGGGTCTCAAACCCTGGCCAAATATATATACACACACAATATATATATAGATTACCTACGGTATATATAACAGTAATAGATAAAGAGCACAATCCTAACCATGTCTACTCAGATGTGAGCCCCATTGTGTCCAATGGGTCTTACTCCCACGAAAGTGTCTTTAGGATTGCAGCCAAACATAGATTATAGATTACCATATAGAGCAGTCTACTGTACAGGGTGTCCATAGTTTCCAAACATTTTCTTTATGAAAACCATTTTTATTTAACATTTATTTTATTTAATCATGCCGAGGGCCAAAATGTGTTTTCAAAACAATGGTAGTCATATAGAGCATATTATATAAATAAAAATTGTTTTCATAAAAATGCTTATTTTTCCTATGTATGGAAACTTATGGAACACCCATTATATACTGTATATTTTGCATATAAACCTATACAGTAAAATAAGTAGAATTCCATGTTGCTATATACAGATTAGAATAGAATACTTTATTTGTATCCTGCCTTTTTTCCCCAGAGGACTCAAGGCAGCTCACAATAATCAAAGTCCACTAAAACATAATTTTAAATACATCGATTAAAAATATTAAAATGTCAATCTTAAAAGAACAGCAATAAAATACATCCATATTAAAATATGGTTAAAGGCACAATAAAATATATGTTATATTACATATATAATTACAGTTATATATGTACATATATATATTATATGTACAAACGGTTACATATATATTACATATATAATTACATTTAAAGACACAATAAAATATATGTTATAGGAAGTGGTCGCAATGGAAGTAGTAGGTTGAAGTAGCATCTTTAAAAGCATGCGTTGACAATATTTTGGTTCCACAACCCCAAAAATTTTCATATAAAAATATTAACTGGATGTAAAAATGATAACAGAACACTGGGATTGAATTCAAAACATGCATTCAATGTGCATGATCTTATGAAGTCTACTTAGGCTGCAGTCCTAAAGATACTTTCCTGGGAGTAAGACCCATTTAACACAAAGGGGCTTACTTCAGGGTAGACATGTTTAGGGGGCTGCAATCCAAGACACCTTCAAAGTGTCTCCCCACTTTCTCCTTCTCTCCATCCTGAGCCTCTCTCTCCCCTGCTCCCTTCTGGCTAGCCCTGAGCTCTTCCCTTTTCTCCACTGCTCTTCTCTCCCTCCGGCCACAGGAGGAACAGCATGAAGTGTTGCTTTTGCTATGGGCAGGTGCGCTAGGCAGCCCTGATGCTTATTAAGCAGGCTGCGGGCCAGCGTGTCTGCCCCAACTGCCAACAAATGTGTTCTTTACGTGAAGCACAGTTTGGTATTTTAGCCAGGACCCCCTTCTAAGAATGACTGTCCAGGACCCTCCACCTCTCCCTGAAGTGATGTCATGGGTGAAGTGTCATTAAAGGTGCCCTCTGCAAGATTCCAAGATGGCTTTTCACAACCCCCCAGAATGAAGTTGTGACCTCCCTCAAGAGGGTCCCAACCCCCACTTTGAAGATGACTGGTCTATGTTATATATTATGTTATTACTTGTGTACAACATAACCAAAACAGGTAACAATATGGCAGTTTCTTCCACCACACCACTCTCATGGTCCAATATTCAAAGTACTACCAGCTGTAAATTGTAATGGCATCTGGATTGTGCCAGATGCAATGTCACAAACATCAGTAAGGCTGCAATCCTAACCTCCGTTTAGGCCAGCATAAGCCCTAACATACATCCTGTGCTGATGTAGATGTGTCACAAAAATGCCTTAAGGGCCTTCTGCCTCACTCCTGGGTGGCTTAGGCCAGTGTACAGGCATATGCCTACACTCCATCATGGGAAGAAACTTGATGTAATTTATGAATGTTTTAAAATGTTTCTGTTTTAATTGATTTTATTGATGCTTTTAATGCTGGGTTGGACGCATTGAGTCCGCTCTAAGAAGTGGAGAAAGGCAAAGTACAAATCTACTAAATAACATGGAGTTATGCCGTCTTAAATTGGTTAGGATTGTGAGCTAAGAGCAGGGTGACCAGATGCCCAAACCTCAAAAGGAGGACAAGGTCTTGTATTCCTCTCAGCCTGGTCTTTCTGGCAATGGCATTTTTGCATACTCATGAGTAAAGCCACGATATTGGGCACTTCACTTTCCCATGGAGCTCAATGCATATTTTTTTTTTGGCCATTACTTTTGATAGGAAGGAGATATTTCAAAACTGATTTTTGCATTGGATTCTGCTCTTCAATACAAATCCAATGACATATGACATGATGCGGTCCTGCACACCACTGTAAAGTTCCAAAATGAAGCCAAAAAGGACAGTGAAGCCCTTTTGGAGGACCCCCGGGCAGAAGGGTCAAAAAGAGGACAAATCTGGAAAAATATGATACTATGGTCACCCTACCTGAGAGGCTCAAAGTGAATGGGCTCCTATCATTATATGTTGCATCATGTTCCTGGTCATACCCTACAATCCAGAGTAACTACGGGAGCACGTAAGAGACTTTACGTGCACCCGTAGTTACTGCACCACCAAGTGAAAACCTATGGGAAATTCATATTGCAATCCAGAGCAAATGGTTCTTACACCGGAGCAAGGACTCCCCGTAGTTACTCAGGATTGCGCCCTTAGGAGTATTACCAGACACCACCTCAAGTACCATTTGTGTTACCCATACAGTTGATAAACACTGGTATATTGGTTAATATATTATTATACAGGTAAGTATGGAGTACTGGTTACTATACTTACCTGATTCTATACACCTTTCCATTCAGTGCAAGGGGGCTTTCTTCTGTATATTTCTTCCTATGATTGCACTGACAAATCCAGCAAGCACAGCTTCTGTTTGTATTGCTCTGCCATCATACTCCATATTGTGCTTCAGTGTTCAGGCTGAAGAAACAACCTGAAAAACTTGAAACATGTTGGAGAGTGTGTTACTTTTTCACTGATCCTAACAAAAAGTATTATGATTAGAAATTTATATTCTAAATGTCTCATACCGAAGGGTGTCTCATGCCAAAGGAAATTCCCACAGTGGCTTACAAATCTCTATAATAAATGTAGACAGTGTAATGGATAAGGAGGAAAAACATCAAACAAAGCATTAAAAATTAATTTTAACATTAAACAGTGAAAACAAAGCACAACCTAACACATATCATTGAGCCATTGGGAGAAGAAATAAGCTATAGAGGTTGTCAAGTCCAGGTAGTATTTCAGAGGTGTAGAGGGCCAATACTGACCCAACAAGGAAATACAGACAAAACAGGTGTGTTTTGATCCTGAAAAGCCATGGGGAGAGATTAGTCCTCAATTCCCATGCAATGAAAATTCCATAGTTGTGGTGCCACACCGGAAAAGTGATGTCCCCGAGCTGACACCAATCTTACTTGGAACAGAGGCAGCCCCTCAAATGCCCCCCCCCCCCAGATTCTACACAGCCAGCCAACCAATATACATTGGCTGTGCTTGTATTGCTACAATCATCTTCCTTGTTTTGTGGGGGGATCTTCCTTCCTTCTGGGATGAAGAAATACCTTGGGGGAAAAATGTTGGCTAATGCATCAGTTGTTAGTAATTCATTTTCTCTGTAAACAGCTTTGTTAACTTTCATTGAAAAGCAGTATATACCATACTGTCATTGAGTGATTATATTTTAATTGGTCCTAATGAAAAATGTCATCCCATTTTGAGTCTATATTTTTAAAAAGCTTTTTAGGGGGCAGAGGTTGGGGGCTCTTGTTTTATTGTTTTTAATCTATGTTGTTTTTTAGCTTATATGTTTTAATTGTTTTTATCAAATTGTTCTATTTATGTTTTTAATTATGTTTTATGTCAGCCGCCTTGAGTCGGGCTAATTTGCCCAAGAAAGGCAGGATATAAATTTTAAAAATAAATATATGTAATTAGACCAAAATAATGACATTCACTTTACAATTCGTCTCCACATTTCATGAAGCTGTTTTAGCACTTTTGTGCAAACCTACCAAATATTATATCCCAACTTTCCCACAGAGCTATGGAGCAAAACTAGTACATAAGTTGCAGAAATCAAAATGACTTTATCATTTGTAAGTAATTAATGAAAATAGTAATGAATGTTTACAACAGTTTTTGAACACAGATATGAGTAATGAACATAATGTTCATCATTTCTTTTTATTCCCAGAGCCAAAATGTGACAATGAAGAAGTAGCCATGTAATAGTCACATATAGCGACAACTACATTGTAGTTGGTAATATATTATCGAAATAGTTGATAATATATTGTAATTAACTATCAATCTTTGTATGTCATTAACTATCAGTCTTTCTATGAAACTCCATCTTTCACATGAGCAAGACAGTTTTCCATTTGATTCATGTAGTTTTCACAGAGATATTGTGAGGATTGACTTGTAACACAACTCATTTACCTTTCAATAGTTGAGAACAGTTGTTGATTAGTATGCAGTAGTCCAGAAGGCACAACTAGAATCAGAAAACGCTGGAAGACCTGTGCTATGGATTCAATTATAGATAGAACTTTCTCAACTTCAGTTTATCCTTTGTAAAAAGGGAACAGCAGCGACCAAGTACGCATAATGGACAGAATGGTTGAGCACATGCTTCAAATGCAGGATACATTTGCAGGATATGCTTCAAATGCAGGATACATGTTCAATCTCTAGCATCTTCCATACATTCTTCTCTTTACCACAAACTGCAGCTTTAGAATTTCTGTTGGAATTTTCATGAAGGAAATAGCACTAAGGCTAACTGTCCTGAAAGCTCTGCAATCCCAATCAAAATCCCTTGCTCCCTTTTGTTTTTAAAGATTAAAAAAACAAATATTGGGCCTTATTCAAATTAAACACATTGTATGAAACCACAAGGGTTAATATTCCAGTCAGTTGCCTACCCCTATTATTTATGACAGCACCCAAACTGCAAAGGTACTCATCAAGGAGATTCCGGTTGGATATCAGGAGAAAAATTCCTGACTGTGAGGGCAGTTTGGTAGTGGAATAGATTGCCAAGGGAGGTGGTGGACTCTCCATCACTGAGATCTTCAAGCAGAGGCTCTGTCGGAGATGCTCTAGGAGGATTTTCTGCTAGAGGCAGGGGTTGGACTAGATGACCTATTGGATCCCTTCCAACTCTAGGATTCTAAGGAACCACATGAACAAAGATCTTCATTGTACAAGAGTTAACAATAAAGTCCTCAGAGTTAACAAAGCGTTGTATCAGAAAAGAGGACAGGAAACCTGTTCATAAATCTGAATTTTCAATATAAATGCTACAAGGAAAAGGATAAAGATAACTATTGCAAATTCATTCATGCAAGTGCGTAGCATAAGACAAAATCCAGTTTTACTGTAGAACAAAAAGCAGATATTACATTTGAGAGGACAGGGAAATATTGACCTTGAGGTATGTGCAGGCTGGTGTGGGGAAATATATTCATATGTAGATCAAGCCACATAGTGTAAATATTCGTATGTAGATCAAGCCGCATAGTTATGAATGAAGGGATTATCTCTTTTGCAAAAGGGATCATCCATTCATAACTACACTGAGGACCTTCTGGGCATCAGAAAAAGGATACATTCCAAAACTTAACAAAACAAAATAGACTTTATTCAAATTAAGCATGTTTGTTAGCACCTCAGGATAATAAGGAAAATAGAACAGTCCAACAGATAACCAGTCCAGCAATCTAATCAGCTGAACACATTTTAGTGCAGAATGATGGTAGAAAAGTACCACAACTGTCACATCACACACTTTCCAAACACTTTCAGCCAGCTAGAAAGCAGCCTTATTTACACAAGGTGAACACCAGTATGCTGCCTACCATCTCAATGAATGCACAAAGAGCAAAACAGGAGCTATGAGAGACCAAACTTGACCTAAAGCGGAAACACATTGTAGCAAATGTATCTGAAAGTCCCTTCCCCACCCACCTCAGCAGCATGAAGCTGCCCTAACATTAACGAAGGGTGGAAGAAGGTAGCAATGAAATGTAAAAATAATCACACAAGTTGAACAATGTTCTATTATCTTCTAGTCAAAATTGGATACGGTCTGCTATCTGGTTCAAAAAACAGAACAATTCTTCAAGGACCACTGCAGGGCACCCTGGAAATCCAACAAAAGATGAGGGCTTGTGTTCTGCTGCTTTATGTCCTGATAAATTGCAGAACCAAACACACGTCCCATAGAATGACAGGTCCTATTGGACAGTCTTATGACCGAAATGAGGCAAAGAGAAGTAAGGGGCATTTAAGAAATTTTTTTGGCAGATAATATTTGCAAAGTTAAGTTGGCTGGGTGAAATATTCTTCCCACCACCCAGATTCCTCCATCCCTGTCCATTTCTGTTTCACTTTTGTTGCTGCAGGTATGCACAACATACATAAGCAATGTGGTGTCATGGCTGTTTGAAACTTCTATACAAAATCTGAAAATACCTTGACAAAATAAAAAAGAATGAGCTAGTAACCAATCGCAGCAGATCCAATACAGGTATTTTTACATTTAGAAATTTTTACATAGTTCATAAAATCTTCTGAGCCAATCTATTCCTATGCAGATGTGATACTCATTTAAAAACAGAAGTGTCAAATAAACTCCAGAAGTGCAGCTGTTCTTTCATTTTTCTTCACTGTCTTTGTGAAAAATACAGTGTTCAGGTGCCTTTCTGCACAGATGTCAGAAGGGCGCACTGGGGCAGACCACTGCCACATGGAACTCAAACAACAGCATCTATTTGATTCTGCAGACAGTAAAAGGATGATGGGCAAATTCAAACAGTCGTGACTGTAGGACAGCCTTTTCTTCCATCCTCTCCCAAATCCAATAGGGATAATGTTCAGGTAACGCCTGTGGAAACAAAAGCTAAATATTACAGCCCAAGTATCTCATACAAAATCACTCAATAGTCCATGCCAGAGTTTTTCCATGGCCCAAGCAGAGACTGTGAGTGGTGTCAACTTACTTGGAAGCAGGAAGAATTTGTAGAGCCTTTGGAAATGAATGTCTTACTTTGTTAGCCAGATTTCACCTCACAGCACTTATTATAAGGGAGAATTAAATATACCCCACAGCACCACTTCCATCAGAAGAAATTGAGGCCGTGAAAAAACAGCAGGTGTTGAATGCCATGAAGGACAAGGAGCCATCTAACTATTGTGTGGTCACAATAATCCCTACAGACTAGGAAGAGAAACAAAAGTAGAACAAACTTTGAACTGCAGTGTTGGGATATAGGATAAGATGCTCCAATGGCTCTCTTATGTTAACACCAGGAATGGCATACTCTGTATCAGCAGGTTTTCTGAAGGATGGAGGAGGAAAAATATCACCCCCACTTTTTGAACTTTTCCCCTCTTGTCTTTCACAAAAAAGAGAAACAAAATGCACTGGTGGGCATGGTTTCTAACATGAATCTGCAAGATTATTACTGCAGAATAATCCTAGCACGGTGTTATAAATACCATTGGGACTTCAGTTCCACTATTCCAGAGTAAATGATTTACAGCCCAGGAGTACTTCTCTAGGAAATAACTGTTAGCCCAAATTAGTTTTATACTAAATATAGTCCCAACTGTTGGATGAAGGAGTTCATAGCTCTGCACTCAGCAAGTGGAAATGCCCAGCTTTACTACAGATGCATTCCCAGTGTTGCTAAAAACAAACCAGTTCCAACAGAATCAGCATCACTGGGAGAACCAGACCAGCTGTTGTCCATCATCAGTGTTTCGAACAGTACGTAATACAACTCAATTCCAGTACGTAATACCATACAATTTCAACTTGAAGGCAGTAACTCAGAGCGTACGCCACACAACTTTGTGAAAGGAATTGTGGGGAAGTTTTCAGAAGGTGGCACGTAGAAAGTTGTGAGTCGTGGGGCAGCTGAGCGTGGGCCTGCTCACTTGCCAGACTAAGCTTTTTGACGGTCTTGGCATTGTGCAGCGGAGCATATTTGCCACATCAATAGCCTGACCCAAGGGAATAAGAGAAGCCATTTGGACAGCGACATCAAACCTGGCTTGGAGCATGATTTGTACTTTGAGTGGAGAACGTACAATGGCTTCCCTGACCCCTCAAGCAGACTACGGCGAGCATCTGTACGCAACCGGTTCCAGGCGGGTCCAACAGTGCCCTGCGGAGTCCACGGACTCAAACCGCAGGACGGTCCCCGCAACAAACGCCACGGCTCGGAAGCGCGTCTCAGAGGCCGTGGCGTTTGCGGGCTCCGCCGCCCGCGCTGGCCGCGTGTAGAAGCCGGTCCTTCTCGCGGATCTCCTCGCGGAGCTGCGCCTCGGCCAGACGCAAGCGTCGGATGCTGCCCTTCATCTCCTTCATCTTCACCTCCAAGAGGGCGATGATGTCCCGTTGCTCGTTCAGCTTGCGCAGGAGCTCCTCGGAGGTGGTTCCCGAAGACAGCGAGTACGAGTGGTCGGGGGGTCCGTCCAGGAGCGGTCCATTCTCCGACAGGACGGACAGACGGACGGGCGAGGCCGCCACGGCCACTCCCCCCAGCTCCACCTGCACGGTCAAGTCGATGGGTTTGGCGTCCTCGCCGGGGCCGGCGCGGTGAAGGCCCTGCGCGGGGTCGGTCGCGACGACCGCCCCTCCCCCGTCCTGGAGGGTGAGGAGCACCGCCGGCTGTGGGGGAGGGGCAGCTGCGGAGGGTGGGGGAGGGGCGGTGGGGGAGGGGCGGGCCCTCCTGGCCCCCCGGGTGCCCTTGCGCTCGTTGACCCCCCTGAGGGGGAAGATGGTGGGGACCCTGACCAGGTAGGACTTCCTCCCCCCGGGGAAATGCTCGGAGCAGACGCGGTGCCCGGTGGTGGGCTGGAAGGTGCTGAAGCAGCCGCTGACCCCGGCCCGGGAGACGTTCTTCAGCCACAGCCGTCGAAGCTCCGCGTCCTTCGGGAAGGTATAAAAGTGAAGGGATTTATCCCGGTGGGAGTTGTTGTAGCAGCCCGGAACGCAGCACGTGAACCCGGGCATGGTCCTCTCCCCCTCAGGCGGCGTCCTCCACCTCCTCCTCTTCCCTCCCTCACAACCGAAGGACTACACCTCCCACAAGGCCTCGCGGCAAACAACCCAAACGGGCACCGTCGACGCCGATAGTGAAACACACAGACCGTACGACTCACAGGAAATGGAACTACCCGCCCCACAATGCAACGCGCACCGCACCGGAAGCATCACACATATACAGGAAATGGAACTACCTGTCCCATAATGCAACGCGCAGAATACCGGAAATACAATCCGAAAACGCACATGCGCACTAAGGAAAAAAGCGGTCGCTGATCTACAGACGTCTGAGATAAAACTACAAATCCCATAGGGCTTCGGGTGACGTCATGCTCCAACAATGCTATGCGACTACATATTTTAGAACGCATAGGTGTTTACGACTTCTCAGTGTGCACATCCACGCTTTCTTAGAAGTAAGATCATTGACTACAATGGGATTTACTCCTGAGTAGACAAAGAAAGGCTTGGGCTTTCAAGCTGCAGCCCAATCCACACTTTCCTGGGAGTAAGCCCATTGACCATAATAGGATTTAGTCCTGAGTAGACATAGACAGGATTGGGCTCTCAGGCTGCAGCCCAATCCACACTTTCCTGGGAGTAAGCCCATTGACTATAATAGGATTTAGTCCTGAGTAGACATAGACAGGATTGGGCTCTCAAGCTGCAGCCCAATCCACACTTTCCTGGGAGTAAGCCCATTGACTATAAAAGGATTTAGTCCTGAGTAGACATAGACAGGGTTGGGCTCTCAAGCTGCAGCCCAATCCACACTTTCCTGGGAGTAAGCCCATTGACTATAAAAGGATTTATTTCTGAGTAGACATAGACAGGATTGGGCTCTCAAGCTGCAGCCCAATCCACACTTTCCTGGGAGTAAGCCCATTGACTATAAAAGGATTTAGTCCTGAGTAGACATAGACAGGATTGGGCTCTCAAGCTGCAGCCCAATCCACACTTTCCTGGGAGTAAGCCCATTGACTATAAAAGGATTTATTTCTGAGTAGACATAGACAGGATTGGGCTCTCAAGCTGCAGCCCAATCCACACTTTCCTGGGAGTAAGCCCATTGACTATAATAGGATTTAGTCCTGAGTAGACATAGACAGGATTGGGCTCTCAAGCTGCAGCCCAATCCACACTTTCCTGGGAGTAAGCCCATTGACTATAAAAGGATTTAGTCCTGAGTAGACATAGACAGGATTGGGCTCTCAAGCTGCAGCCCAATCCACACTTTCCTGGGAGTAAGCCCATTGACTATAAAAGGATTTATTTCTGAGTAGACATAGACAGGATTGGGCTCTCAAGCTGCAGCCCAATCCACACTTTCCTGGGAGTAAGCCCATTGACTATAAAAGGATTTAGTCCTGAGTAGACATAGACAGGATTGGGCTCTCAGGCTGCAGCCCAATCCACACTTTCCTGGGAGTAAGCCCATTGACTATAATAGGATTTAGTCCTGAGTAGACATAGACAGGATTGGGCTCTCAAGCTGCAGCCCAATCCACACTTTCCTGGGAGTAAGCCCATTGACTATAAAAGGATTTAGTCCTGAGTAGACATAGACAGGGTTGGGCTCTCAAGCTGCAGCCCAATCCACACTTTCCTGGGAGTAAGCCCATTGACTATAAAAGGATTTATTTCTGAGTAGACATAGGAAGCATTGGGCTCTCAAGCTGCAGCCCAATCCACACTTTCCTGGGAGTAAGCCCATTGACTATAAAAGGATTTAGTCCTGAGTAGACATAGGAAGCATTGGGCTCTCAAGCGTCCCAAAGTATGTAAACATTTGGTGGGATCTTTACTGTAGATTAAAATGAACTACATTTCCCGAAGGCTTCCGCGGTTACTACATCTCCCAGCGGCCAATGTGACGGCAAGGTCAGTTCTCGCGAGAGTTGCTGAGAATTCTTAAATCATTGAGCGGGAGACGGAGGGCGTGGCGGTTGGCGTCTCCTGTCAGCGGCTGTTGTGTTGTGAGGCGGGCGGTTTCGTGGCGGTGGCGAAGTGGGCGCGGGGGAGCTATGGCCGTCCGCAGGAGCCTGGCCAAGGAGCTGAACACTCCACCTCAACGGCGACAGTCTTCTCGGTTGGCGAACAAAAAGGTGTGGGGAGGCGCGGCGGGCGGGCCCGTAAACCACACAAATGGACTGAACCAAGTGGAAGGAACCAGAGGGCGACGCGCTTCAGTGCAGGTGGGCCACAGAGATTCTCAAAGTGCGGGTCGTGACCCCCACTTTGAGAATCTCTGCTTGAAGTGTGTGGGGGGGGGGGGGTCATGGCTTCACTTCTGAAGGGCTGGGCGTCGCCATCTTGTAACCTGGCCCTTGCCACTACCAGCTTCTTGCCAGCAAGTAGCTGCCATCCATGTTTTCCTGAGAGTAAGTCTCATTGCACACAATGGGACATAAGTCTGAGAAGACATGCAAGGTGTCCTGACATCACAGTGATGGCACTTCCTGTGTGATGACTGTACTTCCTGTATGATTACATCATTTCCTGTTTCATGGCATCACTTTCTGTTTGATGACCTCACTTCCAGGTGAGTCCCCAGACAGGTTCCCATTCTCTGAAGGGGGTCCCAGCTGAAATGGTGGAGAACCACCCCTTAAGGTGAAGAGAGACGCCTGCCTCCCAGCTAAAACTGAGGTGTTCTAAGCCCTAGATGTGGGGTTTTCAAAGTGGGGGTCATGAAGAGCTGGACGCTGCCATCTTGGAATGTGGCATTTGGGCTGCTTTCCTGGGAGTACCACTCATTGAACACAATGGGATTTATATCTGGATAGACATGAAGGGTGTCCTAGCATTGCAGTGATGTCATTTCCTTCATGATGATAACATCAGGGGAATCCTCAGACAGATTGCCAATCTCAGAATGGGGTTCCGGCTGAATTGCTGGAGAACCACCTCTGGAAGGGAAGGGAGGCACCTTCTTCCCAGCTGAAACTGAGCTTTTCTAAACTTTAGATCTGGGGTTTTCAAAGTGGGGGTCATGAATAGCTGGGTGCTGTCCCATAAATGCGACAGTATGGCTGATTTCTTGGGAGTAATTCTCTGGAGGGGGGAAAAGGTCCATTCAGTAATGACTGGGTATGCCCTGCCCACCAAAGAGACAGGGCCGGACGTTGCTTTGTCTCCTTCCTGTGTGGGGCAGCTCCTCATAGTCTGGCTCTGGCTTCTTAAGGAGTAGGGTCACGTCCAGCTGCACACCCCAGCTGTGGTGTGTCTTCCCACTGCTGCCAGGCAGAGGTCGCCCTCAGGCTTTGCCTCCCCTCCAGCTGCTTGTCTTCCCACTGCTGCCAGGCAGAGGTTGCCCTCAGGCTTTGCCTCCCCTCCAGCTGCTTGTCTTCCCGTCACTGCCAGGCCTTGCTTGGGAGAGGGAAGGCAGGGAGGACATACTGTGGAGCCATCTCATGAGCCTCCAACACTACCAGTTGCAGTGAGTCTTTCCTTGGATCTGGTGGCCAAGGGGGGAGAGCATCTGTGGTTTCTGTGTTTTATTACAACAGACTTTGAAAGAGTGTCTAACATGAAGAGGAATAAGGTGGTGAATCTCCCTCTGGCGCACTGCCTTGACAGTGGGGAGATGGAATATTTTGGAAAGGAGCTTTCGTGACAGGAGCTGTATTGCTCGACCTCATGTCTGTCCAGCAGTGACCAGTGGCGAGTGCAATGATGGCACAAAGACGTGGAGCAGGGGTGGGCCCAGCTTGGCCCAAGATCCGGTTTGCCAGAAGTGGGAGGGGCCAGGTCGGGGGCTGGGGAGGGGCGGGGCGAGGGGCAGGCCAAGATTGGCGCCTGCGCAGTGGTCCAGAACCTTCTGGAAAAAGCTCTGACATAAAGATTATGCCCTGCAGCAGAGGCATATTCTCCATATTCCTCACTCACTCTCGCTGCCCCCTCAAACCACTGCAAGTGTTTCCTCATCTATAAGGTTGTCCAAACATAAGGCTTCCCACAGACTCATGGAGTCAGGCTCCTCAGAGGTTTCCTAAATGACAAACCCTCAGAAGAACAACACTCCAGTGTATACAACATTTTAGATTATTGTCCAAGGTAATCATATTTCTTATCCTGCTGCACAGCAGAGGAACTGTTTGATGAACCAGCCTAAACTGGCCCAGATTGGCTGAGACTTGCTCTGAATGTACCAAGTCTCATGCAACATTTCTTTGCAATGATGGCTTCCCTCCTTTTTAGTCCCAGGGTGACTATTACTTCTTCCACCAAGCTAACAAAGCCAGCAGTTGAAGTTTTTGTCTCCTCAGGGCTTTCCTAAGATGGCAGAGGTTCCCTTCTCTGAAGCAGTTACATCTATCATGGAAGCAGAAGGAACAGTGTCTGCACCAGGGGAGCACATGCCAAAAATTGGTCGCTAAGCTTTATTATTTACCTCAGAAAACTTTGGCCATTGCAGATTCCCAGAGTAGAAGTCCTGGTGGCTGCATTGACTTGTAAAAGGTCCAGAAGACCTTTTGAACATAGTAGGACTTACTCCAGAGTAGACGTGCTTGGGATTGCTCTTTGTTTCTGCTCAACTGGAAGGGGAGCCTTTCCCCCCAGCTCCTGTCCTTAGCCCAGCTCCTGCCATAACCTAGCAGTTTGAAAGCATGTAAATGCAAGTAGATAAATAGGTACCACCTCGGTGGGAAAGGTAACAGCATTCTGTGCGCCTTGGCATATAGTCATGCCGGCCCCATGATCACAGAAGTGTCTTTGGACAACGCTGGCTTAAAGGCTTGTAAACGGGGATGAGCACTGCACCCAGCGACTAGCAGTTAACCTGTGGGGGACCTTTACCTTTAAATAGGTTAACATATGCTACTAATCCAACTGCTTGTTAGGTATGTATTAACAAATCTAACTGATGAATCAGAAGTATAAAATGTTTTAATGTTCTGAAAATGTTTAGGATCACATACATACATACCTAACCTGCCTTTCTTCCTAAAAGGTTAGGTAGTGATAGAGCTCTAAAAATAGTGATCACAAGGGTTGTCATGTAACTTACCAGAGTTCCATGTAAAGGAGGAGTTCTTTAAATTTCTGATGATAGATGTACCTGCAGAGGCATGATATTAAATGAGATGTGTATAACTCATACCTGGCTTCAGTATCTGGAATTACTTATATTTCCAGGGCACACCTTTTAGATCTGCAGTTGGTCACAGACTCGCTTCCTCTTCTACAGTCGCAAATTTGGCAACGCCTCGAACGCTATTGCGAAAGGTTTTGCAGACACGTAAGTAAGAGATATAAATGCCTGTGTGTGGGAAGTGGAGGGAGAGTGTAGAGTTCAGATATAAACAGAGGAAGAGGGTTACATGTCTGTTTCTTGTGTATAAGAGCATATCATTGTACCCCAAAAGAGTAGTTTACAGTCAATGTAATTGAAAACCTTTAAAATATGTGGTCAACTTTTGGAAATTATTTAAAACAGGAATACAAATTCAGGAGACTGGATTTGACTGGGTTCTTACACAAGGCAACTTCTTAAGTCTTATACAAGGCAAATTGTGTTCTTTTCAGCACATGGATATACATGTAGATAGCTGTCTGCCAGTGCAGGTAAGTGGAATGGGAATGAAGTCAAATAGGAAGGAAGGGCATGTGGTATGAGTCCTAAAGCAAGTAGCCTTAGAAATATTGATAAACATTTCCATTAAAATCCAAATGGATCGTCTGAATTTTTTATGCATTCTGCTTTGTCTGGTACCAATTCCCAGTTGCATGGAGCAACTGAGCAGAAATATTATCTATTACTAGTTCACAGAACAAGGACCGTTGGATAATATTTTGTGTTAGTCTGATATTTCGTAAAGTTTCCTGGGCTCCGTTCAGCTATTCTTCTGAAACGCAGACTATCCTTACAATCCAGAGTAACTGAGAAGATGTAAGAGGCACTTTCCCTGGATTGCTCCATGCATTTCCCATAGGTGGCATCATAACTGTGTCGGAGTTAAAGTTCTCTGTAGTTACTCTGGATTGTAGCCTATAGCTTTTAGAAGTAACTACCTTTTCTCTTTAAAAATAGCGACATTGTAATTGTTCTCTGCTTTAGAAAAATAAGCGAGGTTATTTATCTCAACACTTTTGCTTGTTTTTATCCTCTTATACTTCATGATCTGACATAAATAGTAATGATCATGTATCTTTTCAACAGAGCCAGTAGTTTCCCCCCTTATTCCTGAAAAACCTGATTCTTCCAAACCGTTGGAGTCTGTGCCCAATTTGCTCAAACCAGTGGAGTCTGAGCCAGAGTTGCCTTCAGGGATTGCTCCTCACAGGTTGGTATTTGCCTATTTGAAATATGATTAAGGCTGCAGTCCTAAGTGGTTTTTATACTGGGAGCCTTTGAAACCAGTGAAATTCCTTCTGAGTAAATGTGGAAACTCCTTCCCTTCATACTATAGCAGAAATTTTAGTGTTGTTGCTTAAATGGGCAGAGAATTCAAATTTTCTGAGACTTTGAACTCATCTTAACCTAAAGAAATAACAGGCAGCCCTTACTGACCACTGGGTTGTGTTCTCAGAGCCCCTACAGACAGTGCTAGGCTTTAGGGGGTTCTCACAGGTTCTATAGAACCCTTTGCTAATGAGCACCTGGTTCTGAGAACGGTTACTAATGGGACATAGAACGTGTTGTTAATTTTGGTTATTAGGACATAGAACCTGTTAATTTATTTGAATCACACCACTGCCTACAGATAAACCATGGGTATTGAAACTCTGTTTTTGGGACGCCCACCCTCTGAACATGACCACAGTTCCATTTAGGCCAAGAGGGTGTTTGAAGCCTGTAGGGGCTGCCCTCAGTGGCAGCCCTCATAATGCATGAAAAAGGAAAAGCAGTTTTGCAACAAACCTGGAAGTGATGTACTTATTGCCTTATCAGGGAAACCTAATAGTTTCATGATAAAGCTGGAACTAACAGGGTTTTTCCCCCCTTTTTCAAGCTGTCTGAGACCCACAGCAATTGCAGGCACAGCCTCTGTGTGCCTCAGAAAAGCCACTGAATTTGCCTCAGAAAAGCCACTCAGAAAAGCTATGCTCTGGTAGGGCTCAAAGGGCTGTGAGAGGCATTTGGCACTCAACAGATAAATGAAATCCACAAAAAACATA
The DNA here is from genome assembly GCA_030015325.1 of Cryptoblepharus egeriae. Lineage (NCBI taxonomy): Eukaryota > Metazoa > Chordata > Lepidosauria > Squamata > Scincidae > Cryptoblepharus > Cryptoblepharus egeriae. The sequence goes on along the minus strand of JAREYC010000010.1, from coordinate 36,500,647 downwards.
GTTTCCCTGTATATCTCTTGTATCCTAGGCATGACAAACACGTGTTCTGAGTTTCTGCTGAGATCAGAAACTTACAGAAATATGTTTATATATAAGCAAAGAGTTCTTAAAAAAACACAACCCCTAACTTCTCCACTATTTGTCCTTTGACAGAGTCCACTTGTTGTGGATTGAAGTCATCCAATCCATGATGGACCCAAAATAACCTGGCCAGTCTGTCCTCAGGACATTGCCTTTTCCACTGAAGTGGTACCTATTTATCTACTTGCATTTGCATGGTTTTGAACTGCTAGGTTAGATGGAGCTGGACTAAGGACAGCCGCTCACCCCATCTTTCAGTTCTTAGGTCTCAAACCCTAAGTTATGATTTAATTGGAATTCCAGTTAAGCAGTATTCTAACCCCAGTGTTTTAAGCACTGCAGCCCATTACACAAATAAGCAAAGAGTTCTGTAATCATAATTTTATATCACCAACAAACTATATGGCAACAGTGCCATTAGTTTTAAAATTATGTACCTTTCTGAAAAGTACAAGGATAATATTTAAAAAAGCAATGATAAAATGTATGGAGGAGCTTTTCTACATTGACTTGTACCTTTTCAGGCTATTGGGTTGGATCCAAAGAACTATAAGTAGAGCAATTCTCAGTGCTTGAGCGAATGTAAATTCTGTATCAGTTTTCATTAACCATATATAAACTGTAAAAGTGGTATTGTTCAAGGTAGTGGTTCTTTTACATCCCATATCTTCCATATGGGCCTTTGCAAGTATATTCCCTTTTTCAGATTGTAAAGAACTTTGGATCAGAGAATAATTTTCTCATTCTTATGTAAACCTACTTAAGTAATGCTTTTGTTGAAAAGTGGTGTATAAATATAAATAAGACAATATTGACCTGCCCTAAATGCTTGTCTTGTCATCTTTAGCAGTCTGGAATTAAGTTCGTCTAGCCCTGTTCCCAAATACACATCTCGAGCAACATATCTCAATGCTAGGACAAAAAAGAAGGCCCGGGTTTCTGAGTTTGAGAGAGTTCTGGATAAGCAGTTTACTTCAAACACAGGTAAGTGAGAGCTGTGAGTCTGCAGTCTGCAATGGAAATTTATAGCCTAATCCAAACCTTTGCTTGAATGGGCTGGCCTGTGCTATATCCATTGCAGGGTTGTAGGTGGACCTGGCACAATTGTTTTTAGCTGGTTTTTATTGTCAATTTTTAGGAGGAATGCTTTCACGTTCTTGGTATAATCTGTATTTTCACTGTATTTTAATTGTGTTTTAATCTGTATTTATTATCTACTTTTAAATGTGTTTTTTATTGTGTTTAATTGTTAGCCGCCTTGGGTTCCCTTTGATTAGGAAAGAAAGGGGGATATAAATCAAATAAATAAATAAATAAAATTCAGAATAATAGGACATATGTTCTCTCCCATTAAATTACCTAATTAGCCCCAATGGGAGTAATGGGATATGTACTAGCTAATTCACTGATGTGGATGCAAGCAGGAGTGCTCCTGAGTCTGCTACCACTTTTGCTGGTCCCTGATTTTTGGTCCCCATTTTAAAAAAAATGCTTTTTTACCCAATTGGCAGTTGAGCCATGGAATGTCGAGGGTGTCGGTTGAGAGAGGGAGTTGGAGAGAGCAAAGTGGGGAGCTGATTTGGTTGGGCTTCTATGAATTTATAGTCTCCTAAAGGTACAGGTTAGAAAGGATACATGCTATGAAAATAAGACGCTTCCTGGTACCCGTTCATGAGAAGGGGGTTGAAATATCCTTGGCAAGCTCCAAACAAGCACTATCAGGAGTTATTTCATGCTGGATGAAGCCTGAGCAGTAGAAATTTGTCAACATCTTGCTAGGAACTCATGATGTGCTGACAGTGGTTGGAACACAACTTGTTCTACTGCTGAATCTAAATCAGTCTCTGTTGGCTACCTGCTGGGTGGGAAATTGCCAGAGAACTGCATGCGATCCCATGCTTCTCTGAAGAACAGCAGAATAAATGTAAAATACAGGTTGAACCTCCCCATTCACAACATTTGGTTGCAAGCACCTTTGTGATTAACTGTTCTATCTACAGTAATTACTGTATTTTTCAGGGTAAAGGGCGCTCCCCGGAATAGAGTGCACCTAGATTTACGGGAGGAAAACACAGTAAAAATGTTTTCCTCCTTTAAATCAGGGTTGTGGCCATCGCACGGCTCTTCCAGCCTGCCCAAGACTCGGGCGGGCTGGAAGAGGTCACACAATGGCCACATGAGGCTTGGGCTATCTGGGGAGCCTCCTCTAGCTGGCCTAAGTTTCGCATGAGCCCAAGTCTTGCACGGCCTCCCCCAGCCGAATCAAGCCTTGCTGCGCCAGACCCAGACCAGTGCCGCCCCTGGGGTATACAGTGCATTGATATTTTGGGGGTAAAAATATTGCTCCCTATACCCTGAAAAATACAGTATATACCACTTTTCAACTATTCACAAAGCGGTTTACAAAGAAATTGAAAAAGTGCATAATGGGTCCCTGTGAGCCCTTTTAGGGACAAGGATAATTAGCCAATAATTTTAGATTCTAAATTCACAGTTCTAAAAACTATTTCGAATGAAAAATATTTTAACTATTTTTTGCATTATACAATAGCAATTGGTAACAAGGCAGGCAATGGAACAAGATGAATCAAGTTCCCTTTCAAGTGGAGCTCAGTCCCTGCAATTTGCAAACAGTTTTAGCTCAGAGCAATTCACAACTGATGGTCACTTGGGGAGGGGAGAGGCTGGAACCGAAATAAAACTAAACATTCATGAACTTTTTAAGACCAGCTTAATTGCCTACCATGTTGTCATGGTAAGCAGACTGCCTTTAAGCCATTAACTGCTCCTTAAGGTAAACTTATCTTCCAATTTAAAGAACCAACCTCAGTTGTTTTGAGACAAAATATAAATTATAAAATATAAATGAATTGCATATAAATAAATAGCATCTAATTAGGCTACATCTGCAGTCTAAGAGCATGGTCAAGCGTAACAAAGATGTATAGATTTCTCTTTCCCCCCCCCCCCCTTGATTTTTTACTTCACATGTTATGCATCTGGACTTCCAGGTTGAAGATATAATTTAATTCATTTAAATCTTGCAAAATTATTGAAAACATGCATCCTTCATTGGCATAGCCAGCTAATAAGTGCCTCAACCTTTTTTCAGCTTCATCATCGTTGGGCAGTACATCCCTGACAAGGTAAGTGTTGACCAAGAAATCTCTCAATTGGCCTAACCTCCCAGAAGTGCCGTTGAAGTCCCTTATGGCACTTTTGCGACACCCCAAGCCAGCATGGACTTATGCCAGCCTAACTTTCCTGTCAAAAAGCCCTTCTGGTTTTAATTTGTGAACCCTGCTTCTGGTAGCAATTTGTCTCTATTTAATATACCATATATACTCAAATCTAACATTCACCTTTATCAGCTGAATTTAGTTTCCAAAATCCAGGTACACATTAGATTTGGTGGCACATTAGATTCAAGTAAACACATGTATTTTTATTATAAGTATAGGTCAGTATTTAGTTTAATAGTTTACTATTGTAATTAAAATGTAACATAAACCCATTGTTGTATAAAATAGTGCAATTAGGTAAAAATCATAAGACCGTTGTCATTTTATTATCATATAGTTCATTGTTGTACGCAGTAAAATTAAATTTTGTACCTGCTTTGCAGCTGCGCGTTACAATCGCCAGTAAACATTTTAAAATCTCAATACTTTTAGAATAGGGGTGTACATTAGATTTGATGGCCCATTAGATTTGAGTAAAAATGGTATTCCTTTTCCCTTTTCTATACAGGTCCAAAGTTGTTATATGTACACGGACTTTACAAACACAGATTTGACTCAACACAAATGGCCAATGCAAATCACAGTTTAAAAAATTGCTTTTCTACTGTTGTAGAGAGACAGTCATGTAAGCAATCTTTCCATTCTTCAGACCTAGAATCAAACCTCTGCAGATACTGAGGTATTATTTTATTCCATTAGGTGAAATGGAGGAGCGAAAACCTGGAAGTTTGAAGTTAAACCTATTTCCATTTTTTTAATCCACAGATTTTGTAATCCATGGGAGGTTCTGAATGGAACCCTTGTGGATAATGAGGAACACCTGTACTGGTTTATGCTACTCTATATTGTACTTTCTGCCCGGTGACAACATTTTTTTCTGCCCAGAGACAACCTTTTTTCTTCCCAGAGACAACCCTTTCTTTACCCCCAAGGTTGATACAGGTGTTTTTTAATTGAATGTTTTTAATAATGTTTTTACATGTTAGCTGCCTTGATTCAGTTGCAGCCTGGGAAAGGCAGGGTACAAATTAAATAAATAAATAAGTATAGTCCCTGGAGGGAAGGGTGAATAAGCACAGGATTATAGGTGAAAGTCAGGATATCTATACTGTACAATATCTTTACAGGATATATAAAAAAGTCACTCAATCATCAATGCTCTGCCAAAACCGCTGGGCCTAGAAGCGTGAAATTTGGGGTGCGTGTTCCTTCTGTGACAAAAGGGTGCACTAAGCACAGGTTTTGCGAAATTCCAACCGGGAGGAGGTGAAATGGGGCGCAACGCATTTTCGTCTCTATACTTTGCATTGAAGAATTGGTGACTGAGGGAAGCTCTGCCCCAACCCCTGGACCTAGAAGCATAAAATTTGGGGAGGGTGTTCCTTCTGTTACATGAACACCCACCAAGAACCAATGTTGAAAAGTTTAACTCTTAAGGGGCTGAAAAGGGGTTCAACGTGTTTTTGTCCTATACTTAACATGGAAGACTGACCATCCTCCAGCCAATTTGGTGCTCGGTGCCTAGTGCACTGGGGGGATGTTGTTCGGAGGGAGGGTTTGCACTGGGGAGGATGCGGATGGGGGGTGATGATGCGCATGGCGGGTTGTTGCACCGTGGGGGGGGGATGGCATATGGGGGAATCTTACTCCCGCAACGCGGGTACACTTTTCACTAGTAAATACATATACATAATGCTAACCTACACCAACAATGAATTAAACAAGTGCAGGATAAACCACAGATCTAATGCTGGCTTGTTCTGTCTTTAGGTCACTTCAGATTTCCTTTGCAACCCCAGAACCTGTGAAAGATGCTGGAAAAAAAGGCTTGCTCCGTAGGCCAAAGAATTTTAGAGGTGTTGACATGAAGGCATTTGAACAAAGCCTGTTGCAGATAAAAGACTGTGAGTTTGCATGGGATCTTGTCCTGGTGTCCTTCTTTCTTGGGTCTAATGAGTAGAAACCTGTGTGGGAAGGAGGCCCACTGGTAGGGCTTTCCTAGGGATGGATATGTTGGGTGTTAACATAATTGGGAAGTTGTCTTAGTCAAAGAGTGATCTTTTTTTGGAATTGTGCCAACAGCACAGCAACAGAACTTGGAAGCTGCAACTCAGATATCAATCAACAAAGAGGTTGACTTGTCTGCCACAGAACTCTTTGCCCAGCCCCAGCTCAGTGGGCAGGGTAGATCACGGGATTCTGTTTTCTATTCTCAACCATCCTCAACAAGAAAGTCTCCACGAAGACAACAAAACACGTTTCCTTCCATTCAGACACCACTGCAAGACGCAAACTTTGACATGGATGCTGAAGGAGTGACGCAGGCTGGCCAGAAACAGAGCTTGACTGCAGAAGATGAGTGTGCTGATGGGACAGAAGCTACACCTGAGGAAAGGGCTGCTAGTTCTAGGGAAGAGGGCCTGGAGGGATCCAAGGATGGGCTGCAGGGCAGTAATCTAAAGGAGGCAACATCTGGCACTGAAGATGCTGACAGGATGGACATTGAGTCTCAGGCAACAGCTGTGACTCCTGAGTCACAAGACAAGCAGAAAGACAGCGAGGATGAAAATGATGATATGGAGGAATTTTTGAGTTATGGAGAGGATCTGGACGATGGTAAGTAACCTGTGAGAAAACTTAGAAAGGAGCAACCTTGAATACTTTCATGTCCAGAACTCACTTTAGCCATTCCCCTTTGTTCTTGTCTTGCTGGTTTGGAAGCTTCTTTTTTCTGGTACGTGGGCAGTGCAATCCAAACTGCCCACTTGGAGAAGCAGGAACCAGGGCTGGGACCCAGTGCTTGTGCAGGATCCAAGCTCCCTTCTCCAGGCAATGCAGAGCAGCCCCAAGCTGCTCTGGCCTGCCCAGCTCTACACCACTTCAAGGGTGGCTCATAGCTGAGTAGACCCATTGGGATGGCTGCTGGATATTTTGGGGTTAGGGGAATATTTATTATTCAGCCCCAAACATGCTCTGGATACAGTGTAGTAGTACTCAAACATAGGGACAGATTTACTCTCACCCTAAGCCTTTACAGGGGAGGAGATGGAGCAGTGATATGATCCTTTGAGGCAATGACATGATCCCCCTGCAGGGAAATGGGGGTGATTTTCTGTCCCCCTGGGATCTTGCCAGCCTCTGCAGGAGTATGGGGAGTACTGCACTCTGCAGATCCCCCTCCCCCCAAAAACCACTGGTGAAATGAAAAATCACACAAACCCTCTTTTCACTGCAGTAGGATGATCTTGATGAGATCACTCTGCTGCTGTTCCTCCATTTCCAACACCTTAAAGGGACAGTCAACCCCTTGTTTAAGTAGCACTGGGATATAGCACATGCCAACTGGCCTGCCTGATCCAGTGCAAGTGAAGATGGCACTGTCAGTTTCTCATGGAAATCCTGCAGCAGCTCTTGGAACAGATCTGGGTCACGTTATCCCTGTTTTCCCCTTTTACAGAGAAAGAATATGTGGGTTTTTGTATTTCTTTTCTTGGGATGTTTCCTCTTGCCTAACCAAAACACTTTGCTTTGAACACCTGTTATTACCCAACTTAAAACTAGATATTGGCACGGCCAGGACATCCTCACCAGCTGATATCAAACTTCCAGCAGTACACCCTGGCAACCTGTCATATTTGTTGCACAAGAAGCCTCGCAAGCGCTCAGTGAAAGAAATGGTGACACACATCCTCAAGGAGCTCGACAGCAGTCTGGCATCAGCTACTGTGAACCATGGTGGATCAGGGGCCAAGCTGGAGGAAGAACGTCCCCCTCACAAAGAAGGTAAGTGCATACAGTGGGAATTTCTTGGGAAAGGATGCATGTAATCAATTAAAAACAATGCCTCTCTAAGCATACCTGCTAACTGCCCATTAATTTGGAGCTTTTTGCAAATAAAAGGAAAGCATTGCTTTTTCAGCTGCTGTGAACATACAGTGCAATCCTAGCCTAGGCTCGTCCAACTCATCGGTCTTCCCTTCCCATGGTGATGTAGGGAGGCGTGTCTGTGCACTGGCTTATCCCAGCACCAGGAGTGGCCTAGAAGTGCCTTACAGCACTTCTGTGACAGCCTCGAGTCAGCACAGGACATGTGCCAGGGCTTAGGCTGGCCTAACTGCAGATTAGCACTGCAACTTTATAATCTTGAATTAGGTCCTCCCCCTGCCATTTTGGATCTCTTCATGTATAATGAATGCATTGCATGGTGATTGGACTTGAAGCCAAGGAAAAGCAGGTTTGAGCGATATTTATTATTATCATTTGAAGTACAGTATTGGCTTACCAAAGAGTTTTTAATCGGGACCATATTAATAGAAGTATCAATGTCAAGGTTAGATAAAGGTGAAGGAATCTTGTATGGTTCTGAGATTCTTCATCCCTAATTCTAACTCAGAAAATCACTTGAAGGTATTTATGTGCGTTTCACTTCTCAAGCAGTACATCCTATGTCTCTTCTACTACCACCTCAAAAGATTTCTGGGTTATAAGTCTGTAGACATATTACATCTGTATGATATGCAAACATAAATGTAATGTGCAAGAGTGAATATTCGGTCCCCTGAATAGCCCCTTTTGTATTTCCCTCCACACTCACTTACAGATGTGCAGTACAGAGGCATGCATGTTTACCTTCATATACAGATTCAGATGTAGCCTTAATTATGTACAATTAATATGCATGTCGCTTCAAAGTGAATGAGGTTGGCTCTTTAAACTGAAAGATAAGCTTTTCATAAGTCCAGTTAATTGCTTAAAGGGCAGCCTGCTTACCAAGGCAAAGTGGCAGGCAATTAATCTTGTCTTTAAAAAGTTTATGAACCTTTGTTTATGTTCCAGCATGAGGCAGAGACCCTCCCTTTCCTCAAATGATGAATCACTTGCTCTGAGGTGACACTGTTTGCAAACTCCTTGCACACTGAAAATGCTTTGCACATCAACTCCTTGCAGGGCAGTTACCAACCACTTGATTCATTGCCTGCCTTGTTATCATGGTAACTAATTGCCTTTGTAAATGGAAAAAAAATAGTTAATCACAAAGGTTCTTGGAAGCAAATGTCAGGAATGGGGAGGTTCAACCTGTATAACCTTATTGCGAAACTAGCGAAAACGTACCCACTTTGCAGGAGTAAAATTCTGTGTAAGCCATCCCCCCACTTCGCATCCACTGCCCATGCAAATCAACCCCCATGCGCATCCACCCCCATGTGCAATATCACCCCTGTTCATCCACCCCATGCGCATCAGTCCCCCTGCGAAACACTGCCACATGCAGTGTCCTCCCCAGTGCAAACCCTCCCTTCAAACACTATCCCCCCCCCAGTGCACCAGGCACCGAGCACCAAACTGGCTGGAGGCTGGTCAGTTTTCAATGATAAGTATAGGAGTAAAACACGTTGCACCCCTTTTCAGCCCCTTAAGGGTTAAATTTTTCACATCGGTTCTTTGTGGGTGTTCATGTGACAAGGAACTCTCTCCCTGAATTTTATGCTTCTAGGTCCAGGGGTTGGGGCAGAGCATCCCTCAGTCACCGATTCTTCAATGCAAAGTATAGGGAGGAAAACGCGTTGTGCCCCATTTCACCTCCTTCTGGTTGGAATTTCCAAAAACCTGTTCTTAGTGCACCCTTCAGTCATGGAAGGAACACCCATCCCAAATTTCATGCTTCTAGGCCCAGCGGTTTTGGCTGGGTGTTAATGAGTGAGCGAGTCAGTCAGTGACTTTTTTATATATAGAGATTTTGACTCTACTTGAAGGATGGCTCTATAAATTAAAAGATTGACATCCCTGAAGTAGCAGTTAATGGCTTGGTTTAAGTTTGGTTTCTGTTTCATCTGGGAGGGAAACCCCACATCAATACAAAGTGGTGATCACTTCTGAATGGCTTCGTAAGGAGAAGCTTTTGCCTCTGAGATGAAAGCTAAGCTCTTTTAAAGGGAACTTGATTCATATTGATTCATTTCCTGCCTAATTACCATGGCAAACATGGTATAAGGTGAAAATGAGTATCCATGAAGGTTCCTGAACCTGCCAACTTCGGCACAGATGTTCAAATTATAAAAGGGTTTCACAACCAGAAAGGGGTTTCATGCCCAATCTGCTTACGGTTGTGCCCAAGGGGGGCTTACTTCCCCCCCACCCCAGCACCAGACTCCAAGCCTTTAAAGTCACTTTAAAATCGGCCCAGCATTTCAGGACAGCAAATTCAGTATTCCCATCTCTCCAGGGGAGATTCTATGAATAAGCATTTACCACAACAGTAATAGACTAATAAAGTGTTTATTCAAAAACCACTTTATACAGTTAAAACACATATACAGTTAAAACACAGCCAATTTCAGATACAGAAAAACAACAAAACTAGCTCATAGGATCTAACTTTTTCCTGCCAAACATCTTTGCTTGGCTGTTGTAATCTACTTACAACCTTCCAATAGCTGTAGTTTTAAGTCCATAAAACAGCTTTGAGTTGATAGCCTGGCTGAAACAGCATGGTCAAGGTAGATTGGCAAAGAGTTGAGGAACACAAAACAGCCTTCCCCTGGAATCTCCTCTCTTCCTCCCACTCTCATCTGAACCTGAGTTTATCTCTCCCCCCCAGCCCCTCCTTTCTCCCTCTCATTTGTTCCCAGTCAGTCATTGCTCATGAATCCCAGCTGAGACAGGGAGGAGATAACCAGCAAAGATCCTTTACTACACATTTCCTTTACAACAGACTTATTCAGACTATCCTTGTTGCTGGAAGTCTAGGAAGTTTGGAACACCTAGAGAAAGTACCCCAGATGTGTTTCTTAAAAGCTTTAATCTATTTGTGGTTGACACGTAGCTCTGCAGATCTCCCAAAGGACAGAAGTTGGAACTCTAAGCAGAAAAAATCCTAAGCTGATATCAACACTATCTACAGGCAATATGGTAGATGAACAAGCTCACTGCAGTGGTAAAATGAGAAAATCTGAAGATGAGGTGGTATCAAATGCTGAAACTGATTCTGAGCCTGAGGAACTGATGGAGGTTGAATCCGAATCAGAAATCGATGGTGAGGAAACCTGTGAGTTGCTGGGAAATGGGGTTGTGAATATTAAGGGTAGCTTGAACAGCACAGCCGTTCTTGCAGGTGTCTCCTTCAGAATAGAAAGGAAACAATCTAGTCCTGATTCTTGGTAAAAAGCCTGTCCCTCTCCCCAACAACAGTTCGAGCGCAATCCAGAGTAAGGGCAGTTAGAAGAGCTCTAGCTGGGCTGCCCCAATGATTCTGTTTCCAGAACAAAAAGTTATGCTGCATCCAGAGAGTCAGGAATCATGGGCTGCCTTAACTGCTCCAGAGCATGCTTAGTCTGTGACAGCTGGGGAGGGCTTGCTCTTGAGGAGACTGCCTCAGATCACACTGAACAAGGAACAGCTGTGATGCCTGCCTTATAAGGAATCCCTGATGAGACTGCCAGTACAGTCTACAGTGAATACAAGGGGCTTGTTGGAGTGGTCTGCTGTATCCCCAGGTTAGGGGGCTGCCATAGTTGTTCCATATCCTGAGATTGAGAGGCAGTAGTTGCAGCTAGGCTGGCCAAGAACTCAGATTTTTGGTCAACACTGTCATTCTTACTCAGGCCTTATCATGGACCCGTATGGGTCTACTCATTACTATACCTGCTCCTGAGGTGGTTGGAAGAGGGCATTTCTTCCCTGGAAACAGGCTCTGGATCCAGAGTAACTGGCTCTGCCCTAGGCAATGCTCAACATGCCTCTCCTGAGCTGTCTAGGCTGCCCCAGATAGGGCAGAGCAGGTCCACCTGTCTTGGGGCATCCTATGTTTCCTTGCTCTGCCCCAAGCCTTTTTCAGAGTAACTAGGGTGGAGCATCTTGCAGTTGGGTGAGAGCAGTGATAGATAGGGCAACCCAAGTGGTACTCTGGATTGGGCTGTTATTTTATCTATCTACAGTATTTATAAACCGCTTTTCAACGAAAAATCAAAGCAGTTTAGAAGCAAACGAAAAAATAGCTGATTAATAGCTAATGGGTCTGTCCCAAAAAGGCTCACAATCTAAAATGCCAGAGAACACCAGCAGAAGCCACTAGAAACGACATTGCTGGTTTGTGTAGGGTTAGTTACTCCCCAAAAGAGGAACACCCACTTGAAAGAGTGCCTCTTGCCCAATTAGCTTAGGGTTAGCTTGAATTATTCTTTTAGCGCCACATTCATCTTGGCTTGATTTTTTTTTTCCCCCCAGTGTTGAAAAACCAGTTTTTGGTGAATCACTAAAAGTTGGATCCTATGTGATAGTGAGCAGGCCATGAAAAGAGTTGTGTCCCCCAACACTTCAAGCCACTCTTCCTATGATTTACTAGTGTCGCCTCATTCTTAGTGGTTTTTTTGTCCTGAAACACATCATGGTTTTCTCTCTCCCAGCAGAGCCAACAGAGAAGACACCAACATTTGTACTTACCAGAGCCTTTCGGTGTTCTCAATTGCTGGAGACTCCACACCCTCAAGCGTCTGCTTCCAAGTAAGTATTGAGTTGCAGTGGGCCTTAGCTCAGTGCTCACCAATTACAAGTGTTGTCATTTGCCTGCAGTTTTCAGCTTTGCTGCCTGCTGCATAATAAGGATTGCAGTCCTTGCCTTCCAGGCAGGGTTCACTTACACATGGGAGTTGTTTGCCTCAAGTGTCTGGCTGGTTTTTATTTATTTTATTTATTTAACTCAATTTATACCCCACCTTTCCTCCCCCACAATGGGGAGCTCAAGGCGGCTAACATAGAAGAATAAAACATCATTAAAATTGCTAATAAATACAAATTAAAACATCATTAAAATACAATTAAAATACAATTAGAATAATTAGACTAGGAACAATTAAAAACAAGCTAAAAGACATTTGTTAAAACAATAAAATAAAATAATAACACACTGCCCCCCACCCTCTGTCCCGTTTAAAACGCTTTTTTAAAATAAAAGGTTTTAAGGCTCCACCTGAAGCTCTGTAGTGAGGGAGCTTTCCTCAGTTCTAAGGGGAGGGAGTTCCAAAGCCGGGGTGCCACCACCGAGAAGGCCCTATCTCTGGCCGCCACACCTCTCACATCTTTTAGTGGCGGCACAGTCAGTAGGGCCCCCTCAGATGACCTTAGGTGACGGGTCGGATTGTACAGAAGAAGGCTGTCCCTCAGGTACCCAGGACCCGAGCCGTTTAGGGCTTTAAAGGTCAGGACCAGCACTTTGAATTCAGCCCGGAAATGAATGGGCAGCCAGTGTAGTCGCTGAAGCAGTGGCCCGACAGAGTCGAACCGATGAGCCCCAGCAACCACACGGGCCGCCGCATTCTGGACTAATTGCAGCTTCCGGACCATCTTCAGAGGCAGCCCCACGTAGAGCACGTTGCAATAATCTAGTCTCGATGTAACTAGGGCATGGGTCACCGTGGTTGAGGTCAATCAGTGAAAGCCAGAAGCTTGACCACACTTGGCTGGCCTTCAGACTGTGTCTTTGGTGTTAAATCCAAAAGGGCAGGTTCTGGGTTTGTGAATGTGCCTGTTAAAAGGATATTTTCTGGAAGAGCCTTCAGGTAGCATTAGGAACGGCACCTCTTCTGCCTGACTCTTGGTTCAGTTGAGCTATTGCAAGAAGCTTCATGGATTACTGCATTAACTGATAGTTAAAAATTAACTCCAGCAATTGTGTCCAAACCCCACCCCAGAGGCCAGATGCAGCCCATGGCAACCCCCCCCCCCAAATCTGGCCCCAATCCCCCCTTCCCCCCAAAAAAAAATCTGGCCCATGGCAAGCCTTGCAATCCTCTAAATATATCTCTAGTACACTCATATATGTAAATTGATTCACATTTGAAATGTAAATTATTTTTCCAGCTCCCCCAAAATGTTTGGACAACCCTGGCCTAAAGTAACTGGTTAGCATTTGTGTAAAGCAGTTGGGAAACTTCTTGACATCTCTCCTTTTAGGAGCTCTTAGTAAAGTGGCATCAATTGAAGTCTGCCTTGCACATTACTTTTTTTCTGTACACAACTGTTTTTGGAAAGCTTGGCATATTGTCATTGTCATGAAACAAGGATGCTGCTTTTCCTAATAGGAGAAGAACTGATGTGAAGTTTATCTAGGAGAGGGCAGACAATTCAGAGTTGCCTGCACCACCAGGATTGCTGTGGCACCAAAATGGCTGCTGCAGTATCCTGAGCGTTAAAGGCTACTGCTGGAGCTTCCTCAGAGGAAGAGCGCTCTCAATACCTTCCCCTGCATAAAGTAGGTAGTTCCTCAGTGGGGCTACTCAATTCTACGGCAACTTGTCTTGTAGAATCAAGAGTTTCCATGTTGTGCTGAAAGGAGGGTCAGGATCAGGTGGAACTGAGCTCTTCCAGTCCCATCTTCATCCTGCCCCTCTCCTTCCCCAGTCATACCTCCTCCCCATCTTCTCTATGCCCTGCCCCCACCTTCTCCATGCTCTTGTGCATCTCTGGCTGCCCAGTGGTTGCTAGCGCAGCAGTGTTGGCTTGTGCTGAGCTTGCACTGGCGCTGGGGCCTGAAAATGTGCTTTACAGCAAGTTTGCGACACCCACCACTGGCGGAGTGCTGATGGTAGGAGCTTAGGATTGGACTGTGAGCCATTCTGTATGGAGTACCTCTGTTATTGCTGTGCTGTCAAGTGTGCTGCTTGGATTTTGTTAAAAGATATCTCTTCCTTTTGAAGATCTTCTTCAAAACAGCCTCTGCCTAAACAGATTCCAAAGCAAACAAAAAGAGCACGCAAAGAAAAACGTAAGGGATCGCTTCCCAGCAGTTTGGTGAAAAATATATTTAGCCACTATGCGAGAATGCCAGTTTCTACGGATGCTTTCAAGGCTGTGGAGAAGTGGTGAGTAACGGCTGATAGTTTTCATATGAATGGGACTGGGAAAACAGGAGCATTCCTGATGTTACAGAACTAAACCTTGGGTCTGGTGATAAGTGGGTTACCTGCACCTCGAACCTTGAATCACTTCAGGAGTATTTTAAATCTTAGAACTTCTTCCAGAAATAACTAAAGTCCAAACCAGAGATTAAAGAGTAGCAAAGGTCTTTATTGTAGCTACAATAGGATCTAGGCCTTATCCTTATGGAATCCTTCATGAAAATGGCTCAGAATGCTGGGTCTGGATGTGCTGGGTCTCAAATACTCAAATTTACGTCACTAAGATTCAGTAAATCATACATTTTGATTTGCACTTGACATTGTTTATCAAATCAATTCTTACCAATAGTAACTCATAAGTATTCTTCCAATCACATACTGCATTACTTCATTTTACAGGACAACTTTGATTTGCTAACTTGGTTCACACTATTTGACGCATGTATCATACAATTGTTGCAACCCGTAGCATGCTATGTATCATGCTTTATATTGTTCCCATTGTTAGTCAAGGACTAGAACCCGCTAACTGTTGCATTTTACTTTTGTTGCCACATTCAGTTCACTTTTCATATGCTTCTATTTCACTTGCAATTCTTTTTAGACTCATACCCATAATACTTCACAAGGCCTAGCAAAAGTATTGCTCTAGAGTATTGCTCTCCTTACTTGTTAGTTTCAATGGGGATTAATAGTAGATTATTAGAGATTAATAATCCTTAATCTGTTACACTACCAAGCACAATGTTGTGCTATTGGTTTCCACCATGGCCATCTGATTCCGTTTGCCAGTGCCAGGCTGTTCACCTGACAGCTGGTCTCCAGCAGGTATCCCTTTAAGTTCAGTCACCTTGAATTTTCTTGGGGCTATGCAACAGGGTCCATTTTGAAGCCTTCCTAGCTTATTCTTGTCCCATCTTTCTAGCGTGGACCTGTTCTTCAAGAACCTTTTCAACGACTTGGAAGTCTATACACGTCATGCTGGAAGGAAGATTACAAACGCATCTGACTTTGAGCTTCTCATGAGACGGTAAGGGGTGCTATATTACTTTCAAAGACAGAACATCAAGAAGGAGGATTGGTGTAGCCTACCCAAGAGTGCATTTCTGAAACTAAATCTCCTTGTGTATGATCAGCAAGAAGTGGTATCTAAACATTTGTGCAGTGCAATTTCCTATTAGGTTTTGTATGCCAAATCCCAGCAGGCAATCTCTCTAACTGTGCCCTTTCAGCTCTCCCCCGCCCTAGAACTGCAAAAAACATCAAACTGCTTGATGTTTTTGAGGAAAAACATGAAGGTAGTTTTCCAGAATAAAGTTTTCAGAACATTTCAAGAACCCCTTCCATTTTCTGGTGCACAACACAGCAGTTGCACCTTGCAATAGGGAACTGAAATGAAATTCCTCTATAGGGAGGAATTCAACGCTGCTACTTGAATAACACGGGGGAAACTCACCAGTCCCTCCAAGCGCGCTTGTTCCTAAAATGGTTTTGCCACTGAATAGGATGCACCAAGAATGCAGATCCCCTTAGAAGATCACAATCACCCAATGTTTAAAGGCTACAGAGCTGCTGATTGTCTGGCCATAAAAAATGTTTGAAAACTAATTATTTTCACCAACCAATATAGGTTGTCTCCAATTCTTTCAACAAAAAAAAAACAGAGCAGCAAATCTTCCCATCAATTGCCAGTCAGAAGTATTGGCCTGCCTTTCAGAAATATACAGTGGCGCCTCACGTAACAAAATTAATTCGTTCCGGAGGCGGTTTCTTTACATGAAACATTCTTTATGTGAAGCGGATTTTCCCATAGGAAATAATGGAAACTCAAACGATTGGTTCCTCAAACCAAAAAATATTCATATAAAAATATTAACTATGTAATATTGATGAGAAAACACTGGAATTGAATTCAAAACATGCATTCAGTGTGCATGATCCTATGAAGGCTACATAGGCTGCAATCCTAAAGACACACATGGGGCTGCAATCCTAAAGACACACAGGGGGCAAGTCCCATTGAACACTCTGGGGCTTACCTCTGAGTAGGCTGCATGGGGGGGTTTCCCCACCTCAACAGAGGCTTTCTCCACCTCTGGAGGGCTTCCCCGTCTCTCCAGCGGCAGCCAAGGGGATTCCCTGTGCGGGCACGTCTCCTAGCATCATTTCCTGGTTGATTTGCGCATAGACTTTAAACACATAGTCTATATCCATGGTGCGCAGGGGGGGAAGCCCTCCAGAGGCGAAAAAAGCCTCTGTTAAGGTGGGGAAACCCCCCAGAGGCGAGGGGAAAGCACCTGAGGTGATGGCTCCTGCTCTGAGCACTGGCTGGCTGCCAGCCACTGTTTGTTACGTGAAGCAATTTCGTTACTGGAGGCAAAGGTCCCTGCAGCTGCCATTTCGTTACGTGGAACTTTTGTTACTAGGGGCATCCGTTACCCGAGGTACCATTGTAGTTGGTATCTTGGTGACAAAAACCTACAGCTACAGTTCCCAATAGTATTGGCACAATTAACAAATCTGACTGAGGGTGCAATCCTAACCAATTTAGGCAGGTACAACTCATAGTGTGGGAAGGCCAGCACATGTCTGTGCACTGGCCTAATTCCCCCAGCAGTGGCACAGAAGTGCCTTATGGCACTTTTGCAACACCCTCAGGCCAGCATAGACCTGTGCTGGGATTTATACTGGCCTAGCTGGGAGTTAGCAGCCTTTTCTGCCTTGGTGAATTTCCTTCGGAAACTGGCTGTTAGGACACAGGGACCCAAATTGGTTTTGAAAGAATTGCTAGAGATTTACTGCGAACACTGTATTTTGCATTGTTGCTACTCATAGCCCATTTTCTCTCCAGGCAGGGGCTGATAACAGACAATATGCCTTTAAATGTGCTGATAGAACGTCACATGCCTATGGAATACAGGAAGCTGCTCATTCCTATAGCTACCAGTGGAAATAAAGTGTTCCCGTCAAAGCTGCTATGAGATCCTATCATGCTGATTCTGGAGGTTGCTTATACAAAATGCTTAGGTCTGGAATTTGCTAGAATGTGCAAAACAGTAGTACACAAAGCACTTTGGCCAACCCTTTGTACTTCGAGAGTGTATGTGGGATGGGAGAAAACCTGAAAACTAAATATTTTCCCCTATAAATAATTTTTTTAATAAATAAAATTTTTGCCATGTACATGTTCTGTGAATGTTTTGTCATACTGTTCTATACCTGTTATAAATTTTGCCATGTTCTGTGCATGTTTTGTCATACTGTTAAAACACACATTATCTTAATATATTTTTGTCTTTAAGTTTTAAAAAAAAAACCTGTCTGGTTCCTTGGCATATGGTTTTGCAGCCACCAAAAGCTTTTGGTTAAGCTTTTAGGAAACTAAATGGAGTTGGAACAATTTGGCAGTGAAATTCCCTCAGTGGATCTGAATTTTCTAAGCTAAACTCACCTAAAGTTGTTTTGTTGGGTGTTTGCTAAAAATGGGAAATTTTTTTTTGCTAAAATTCATTTCCTTAAAAGTGAACAGGTGGAAAAAATTATGACCTGAGGAGTGTGGGGCAGGTCAGGGGGCAGATGTTGGGGCAATCTTAAGTCAAGTAGTCTCTGGTTACTTGCAAGTAATGGATTGTATTTTTTAAATTAAAAATACGAAGTGCCAACCAAGTCCAGTAGCAACAACTGTTTTATTTACATTTTTTGGAACTCAGCATGGAAGGCAGACTGCGGGCAGCCTGTTTTAAGAGATTATTCAAAACGTTTCAGTATCCAGTTGGATATGAGACCAACAGCCTAATGTTAGGGTACGTGGCAGTCTGGAGAAAACAAGTGCAGCAGGTTTGAATGGCCTCAAACCCTTCTGATGGGGAGTAAAATGCAGCCTTTCTACAATAATCAAATAGCAAGTTACTAAGTCTAATTGGTTTGGAAAGTTGCTCTGGGAAAAAAATCATATCGTCTGAAATGGAAATCTCACGTGTGACCAAACAAGGTAGATTTTTGAAGAGACTTATGTTAGATGGTTGTATTGTACTTTGTTTTCTTCAGCTAGAAACGAGCACATCTTCTGGCTGTCTGGCTAATCATCAGCTGAGCTGGATGAATGCTCCATGAACTTAACTACTTCAGTATCTCTTTAAAAGGAGAAGAAGAGTGAGTGTGTGGGTCAGTTTAGTAATTGGCTGCACCCTCTGGGTCGTCTATTGATGGATTTTTTGGCTCTGGTGTAACAGGAGGTCCATGTCGCTTGATTTCTCCAGCCTTCAGCCTTTGCATCACTATATCCAAAGGCAGGGAGACAGAAGGATCTAGTTGATCTTTAGGAGCGCCAAAGACTTCATAGATGTTACTGTCCAAGTAGAACTCACTAATAGAAGGATCAACCATACAGAAAACTGCCCGCAGATCCTCTGGCCTCACATCCCTGCATATAAAATGGCAACAAGTAGTCAGTAAAATGCCAACACATGTTCACTTGTAAAAACATCTCTCCGATAGGACTACTCCAGAGCAGAATTGCCTTATTTGTCTTTGATCAGTTGTATTTTGCTTTGGTTTATCCATGAATTCTATCTACAGTATTTATATACCGCTTTTCAACTGAAAAGTTCACAACTGAAAAGTTCACAAAGCGGTTTACAAGAAAATGAAAAAAATAGCTAGTACAAAAAAGTTCACAACTGAAAAGTTCACAAAGCGGTTTACAAGAAAATGAAAAAAATAGCTAGTACAAAAAAATAGCACAATCTAAAATTCTAATTCTACCTTTCTTCTGAGGCAAAAGAATAGCTCAGATTTAGTTTTTACAGTTTATGATACTGTAATAAAAATGTAACATAAACCTATTGTATAAAGTAGTGCAATTAGGTAAAAATCATAACAAACCTATTATCATATATAACTCATTGTTTAATACAGTAAAATTAAAGTTTACACCTGCTTTGCACATTGCAATCACCAGTCTACATAAGTCTTTTAAAATAGAGGTGCGCTTTAGATCTGGGCACGTTAGATTTGAATAAATACAGTGATTTAGGCCAGTGCAACTTGCACATCTCCCCATTTCGGCAATGCTGTGAGGAGGCTGGTACATGTCCATATGTTGGCCCTACCCCCCAGCCATCCCTCCCAAGAAATGTCAAAGTGCACTTTTGTGACATCCCAGGCCAGTGCAAAAACTTGTGCCAACTTAACTGGGGCTTAGGATTGCACTGTTAGTGGATGAGAGGCAGGGTTAGCAGTGTCATGATCCCTTAAATGTCAGGCTGTGAAGTGAGATTGAAGACCTGCTCCAAGGAGCTCTATTATAGCCCAGGCTCACTTCTTCTTTTTTTTTTTTTACACCACCCTTACCCCAAGGAGCTCAGGGTGCTATATGTGATTGCTCCACTCATTTTGTCCTTACAACAACTCTGCAAGGTAGGTTAGGCTAGCAACAGTGACTGGTTTCTGACTGAGTGGGCATTTGAACTGAATCCTTACTACACCATATCAGCATAGCTGGAGACCCTTCTCATTAGAGCTCCGATACTCACTCCAAGTCTCCAAAGGCATTGCGGAGCTCTGCCAGGTATAACTGTTTATCATTCAGCAACTGATACCTAAGCTTCTTAACAAAGGGTTCTGTCCTCCCCTCCTCATCCTGCAATAAGATACAAGCATTTTACGATCGGATCCGCTGGACATGCTCTTTCACACAGATGTATAAAGCTAATGGTGTTATTTCCCCCAGAGTAATGCTGTAACCATGGCTTATTGCTTCTTTTAAAACCATCCAAACCAGTGACTATCACAATGTCTTGTAGCTGTGAATTCCAGAAGCTGCATGAAGCATGGGTATCCCTGTTATCCTAAAGAATTCCATTCTGGAACCTCCCATGGATTAAAAAAAAGTGTGCATAAATAAAACAATAGAAAATTTATTTTAAAAAATTAAAGACCTAATTCCATGTTTCTTGCCCCTCCACTGCACCTAATGAAATAAGGTAGTGCCTTAATATCTGGGATTTGAATGGAACGACTGACTACCTCTCTACAACAGTAGAAAAGCAGTTTTTAAAATTAATTAGTAGTAGCTGTTCATGTTGAGTCAAAGCTGTGTATAAAAAAATCTGTGGATAACATGGTTGGACCTGTACTTACTTTTGCTTCTTTTAATTTGTCAATTTAAGTGGATAACTGACTTCTAGTGAAAACATTCCCTTACATGTTGTCAACATGTATAATTTTTATAAGCCTTGATCATATTCACATAAGTGGCCTTTAGCCACTTCCCACCACCCCCAGTACAACAAGGTCCCTTCACCAATACTTAAGCAGGCCTCTGTCAGTCTTGAAAGACTATGGTATCATGCTTGGCGCTGCATACGCTGCATGCGAAGCACGAAAGCCTGGGTTGGATTGTTATGGAGGATAGGCTGTGACCCAAGCAGCAAATCCCCCCTCTCCACACCACTGAATTAGTCCAATGGAAAGGCAGAGCCAATACGATTGGATCCAGCTGGCGTCGCAGAGCTGGTCTAAGGACAGGAGCTCACCCTGTCTTGTAGGACCGACCCGGAATCGAACCCTGGCCTGCTGGTTAACAGGCACAGCGTCTTTACCGCTTGCGCCACCCACAGCCCTTTCACCAATACTTACCTCTAAGAATAATATCTTGTAATTGAGAACATCGTCGGGGTAGTCGGCTCTGTACCCTGCTGCATCTACCAGCTCCTGAATCTGTTCATGGCTTTTTTCAGGGAAAGCTGCCCTCAAGCAATTACTGCAGAAGGAGCAAGGAATCACTTCAGTCCATTGGTTCATGTACCATATGTGTTAACAAATTTAAAGTTAATGGTGAGACTATTTCCCCACCCGCTAAACTCAGGATTACCAAGACTAGCTGAGTAAAGCACTGCTTGCTCTTATCTTTGCTGTTGGACTCTGCTAGATCGGAACAATAAATTGCTGCAATTTGTTGGTTAGATTTGTTCGTTCATTAGATATGTATGCTCCCTTTCTCCCAGGAAGACATCCAAAGTGTCTACCAAACAGTTAAAATAATAAAATACAATAAGCACACCCGATAAAATACAATAACAAGCAATAAAATATCTTGCAATATCTAGGTATCGTGGTACCTTGGTTTACAAGAATAATTTGTTGCAGGAGCATGCTTGTAATCCAAAATGCTTGTATATTTGCAAGCAAATTTTCCCATTAGAAATCATGGAGACTCCGATTATTCGTTCCACAACCCAAAAATATTCATAGAAAAATGATTACAATACCGTCATTTAATACAAAACAATAAAGAAAATAAAAAATATAAAGAAAAATAAAACAAATTAACCTGCACTTGGGATACAAACCTACGTACATTTTTCTGGGAGTAAGTACTACTGAACACAATGGGACTTACTTCTGAATAGACTTACATAGGAGTGAGCCCCTCTGATTATAATAGAGCTTACTTCAGAGTGGAGGCTGAGTGGAGCGCTGAAACTGACCATATTCTGGCCAGGGCTTTTTTTGGTTGTTTACCAAGACATCACTTGTATATCAAGTTAAAATGTATTAGAAATGTTTGCTTGTCTTGCAAAACTCAATCCACACTTTTACTGTATTTAGATACAGTGGTGCCTCACATAAAGAGCTTAATTCTTTCTGGAGGATGCTCTTTAAGTGAAACGCTGTTTAAGTGAAGTGGATTTTTCCATAGGAAATAATGGAAACTCATATGATTGGTTCCACAACCCAAAAAATATTCATTTAAAAATATTAACTGGATGTAAAAATGATGACAAAACACTGTAATTGAATTCAAAACATGCATTCAATGCGCATGATCCTATGAAGTCTACCTAGGCTGCAATCTTAAAGACCTTAAAGACCTAGATCTTAAAATGTAGCTTCCTGGGAGTAAGCTACATTTAACACAGTGGGGCTTACTTCTGAGTAGGCATGGTAAGGAGGCTACAATCAAAATCACTTTCCTGGGAGGCTTACCTGGGCTGCTGCTGGAGGTTCAAGGTGGCCAGTGGGGGCACTTGGGGGCAGCTCCCTCTGGCACTCCCAGGCAACTGCCCCCAAGTTGGGGGCAGTTAGAGGCAGCAGTGCTGGTTGGCAGCCCTTTTAAAGAGCCTCCATGGGCTGCATAGCATGGAGGGCTGTGTAGCATGCGTGCTCCTAACGTGCTTGCTTGTTAAGTGAAGCGGAACTTGTTATGTGAAGCGAGATTTCTTGGAAATTTATGCTTGTTATGTGAGGCGCTCGTTATGAGAGGCACCACTGTATATCTAGTATCTTGTAGTATCTAGATATAAATATCTAAATAAATATCATGCAGAAGGAAGGCTATCAACCTGAGAAGAGCAGTACCTTAGCAACTATACAGGGTCGTTGTGTAGGCCTGTCTCTCTGCCTCCTAAAATATTCAGAATACTTCAAAATGTCAGCTTCACAGTGCAGACAAGTTAAAAGTTTGTTAAAATTAAGCATGTATTTCTTGTACAGCCCTGTTTCTTTAATCTGTTGGTTGTAATCTGATTTTCCACCACCCAGGTTACAGCTTGTTACAGCAACTCTTACTTGAATTGTTCGGCTGTAATCGCGCCAGTATTTAAAGGGTCCACAATCGAAATCTCCTTTAGCAAAATGGAAAGTTGCAAGAGATGAGTGCGGTATGTTCCTTCTTCCAGCTGTGAATATGAAGATGGCAGAGTTTTATTAATTCTGTATATTGTCGGATTCAGTGAGAAGGATTAACAGTGGTTCTCATAGCCTGACCTGGACTCTTCTTGAGCATCGCCTCGCAGAAATGCCACTCCCGAAACCCCATACCTTGTTTTTTGCATGTCTAAAGCTGCAATCCTAAACACACTTTCCTGGCAATAAAAACCTGACAATGAACACAATGGGGCATACTTCTGAGTAGATATAATTGTGCCCTAAGAAACTGAATTCAAAAAGTAACCTGATCAAGTTCTCACCTTTCCGGTCAGGATCTGATGAAACAAGGTACAAGGTTCATTGGAACGATAGAGCTTAACACTTTCAAAGACGCTGTAAGTCCAATCAAAAGCAAGCCCTTCACCATACTTTTTCTGGAAGTAGTTGAGAAAGAATTCTGAAAGGCTGGACCTCCTTCCTTTCTGCAAAAGAGGAGGCAGATTCAAGAACAGGCATTAGCAATTGTCAACCAGCTTATTTCCATACTTCCTTTCAGTTCTCCCCCCTCATGGTGACAATATTATTATATTCATTATTTTTTTATTCATCAGATTTATACCCCGTCTTTCTCCCAAAAGCAGGACAATACAGTTTGAGTCACTGGTAAAAGCAGTTGCACAGCGAGGCTTGGGTGGTTGTTTTGATAGTTGTTGAGCCTTAGTCCTAGGCCGAGCATAGAATCGGTCCCATCTGCAAGACCATCCCTACATTTAAAAGGATTGGACCAAACATGGAGCTCAAGACTTCTCATTCTCATAGCTGAGAGTCCACAGATATCCTGGTCTTTCCCCAGATTTGCAGAGAGGAGGAAGAACTGATCCCAAACCAGTCCAAACCCAACCCAGACAATCACACAAAGGTATGGGCATTGCTGGAGATTCTGGCAGCCACAAGTAGTGGAAACATGTAGTAGATGGATATGGAAAGATTCACAGTTCAGCATTTTGTAAGTTTCAGGGTTGCTCTAGTTCATGCTATGTTGTGTCAACCATTGCAACATCAATCCAAGCCAGTGCAAGAGACAATGTGGTATAGGGGTTAGATTAAGAACTGGAAAACTTAGGATCAAGTTGTTCCTCCACCTTCCCCCTCAGTCACAAAGCTCTGTGAGTGACCTTGACCCACAGCACAATCCAGAGTAACCAAGGGAGCTCTTACTTCAACGTAGTTACGGCGCCATCTACTGGAAACCTATGGGAAATTCATAGAGCAATCCATAGTAAATTTTTCTTACATTGACGTAAGAG
Source organism: Cryptoblepharus egeriae (assembly GCA_030015325.1). Classification (NCBI taxonomy): domain Eukaryota; kingdom Metazoa; phylum Chordata; class Lepidosauria; order Squamata; family Scincidae; genus Cryptoblepharus; species Cryptoblepharus egeriae. Next base: position 36,476,473 of record JAREYC010000010.1, on the reverse strand, counting down.
CTCCTGTAGTTACCCTGGATTGTGTTTTGAGTCACTTTAATTCAGTCTAACCTCCCTCACAGGCTTGTTGTGAGGATAAATTAGAAGTTTGTGAAGATATGTGCTGCTACCAACTCTCCTGAGGAATAATGTACAAGTACATGATATATATACATGTATAGGAACATATAATATACAGTACAGGAAGAATGAAGTTTAGTTGATGACTGTAAGTGGGTTTTAGGCTGTCACTGAATGCCTGGTGCAAGGGGGTGGCAACAGGATACAGGTCATTTGTCTTGAGCACTCCTTCATACATCTGGTGGGCCACAATGAGATGCACCGTGGGACTAGATAGGTTCTTTGCCTGATCCAGCAGGGCTCTTCTTATGTTGCTCTTGTGGTTGCTGTTCCTTCATCACAAGTTCAGAGAGAAAGGGGCATGATCCCAACCAATGGACAGGTCAGGGGAACCAATATTCAACAAAAGAGCAAACACTTTTGTCCACTGTGTGTCCAATTTTTGTCCAATTTTTTTAGGCAAGACAGGATGTAATGGATAGAAAGAAGAGAGTATCTAGATGTACGTGCTTTGTGTGTGCCTCTTTGTGACTGTGAACATTGCAAAAGAAACAGATTGGTTTGAAACTGGGATGTCCAAACTTTTATGCAGGAGGGCCACATCTCTGACACTGTGTTGGGGGCCAGAAAAATAATTTACATTTCTAATTTGAATCAATTTACCGTACATAAATTTACATAAAACAGTGTATTAGAGACAGGTCCAGGGGATTACAAGCAGTGATGGGATTCAAAGAAAATAACAACCGGTTCTATGCCCATCTGGTAGCCACTTTTAAATGGCTATTTTTAAACTTTATATGTCCTATCTCTTGTTAACAACTGGTTCTGTAGAGCAGGTGCGAACCTGCTGGAGCCCACCACTGATTACAAGGCTTACCCAAAGGCCAGATGGAAGGGGTCTTGCGGGCCGTATTGAGGCTCACCGTGGACCACATCCCCCCCCCCCCCCCGGGCAGGGAATTGGACACCGTGGTTTGAAACATCAGTGAAGAATAATAGCAGGATCCTTAGATCCTTTCACTGGCTTTAGACAATCACACATCAGAGAAGGGAAAGCTGGACCAGACCTGTGCATCAGATCCAATTTTGTCTCTCCAGATTTCTCTCAGAATGGCCACCACCTCCTTTTTGGTCAGCCTTTTGTTTCTAACCACGCCATCACATCTCAAGTACACGGGAACCTTATCATTCCTCCCCTGTGGAAAGAAAAAATCAGAGCCTGAATCAGTCCAAATAATTAAATGAAAATATCCACCATCATCACCAGAAGCAGGTTGTTTAAGACCATGCCAATCCTCTTCATTTTCCTTGCCCTTCGATCTGCCAGGGGTAGAGGGTAGACAATATCAAGGCAAAACCACTTCTTGCTGCCAGAGGCAGCTCAGCCGTACCAGTGCCACAAAGGTTTCCTTCTCTCTAAGCAATGCTGCACCAAGATCTTCCAGAAGCACATCGACCAGCTCGTCACTACTTTTGCCCTCTGCCAAAGTGTTCCAGCGTGCAGGTCCACCAGGAAACAGTTCTGCAATAGCAGCAAGATGCAAAGTGTTATGGAAGGTGAAGCAATTGCAGCATGGTGAGCTGCTCATTCTATGGTGACTAGAATGAGCATTTTATATTTTTATCACTATTTTGGCCTGGTCCACACACTCACAAATAACGTCTGCTTGCCTCCTGGACAGAGTCAACGAAAGCCATCATCATGCCAAGTCGTTGCGGGAGTAAAATTTAAAGAATATTTGGGGGTATTGGGCATCACAAGGCAGTGGGAACCAGTTATCACCAGGCACTGGGCACCCCTAACAGGTATTGGCACCAGGTCACTAGGCACCCTACTGGGCAACTCCTACCAGGCACCTCTGCCAGGCATGGAGCTTCCCTTCTGGGCACAGGGCACCAGGTACCCATACTGGGTACTGGGCACCAAGTCTCTGGGCACCCCTATCAGGAACCAGACACCAGGCACCACTGGGGACTAGGCATCTCTGCCGGGCACTGGGCACTACCAGGCAGTGGGCAGCACCAGGCATTTCTACTGGACATTGGGCAGCAGGCACCACTGGCCACCACCAGGTACTATACACCACTGGGCAGCACAGCATCAGGCACCACTGTTGGGCATTGGTTACCACTGGGCACTAAGCACCGAATTGGTTCATAGCAGGTGCTTACATCACAGAAGAAATATGCTCCCCAAGTTTCACGTTTCTAGATAGTGCTTTTTACCCCCTCTAGCTATGCCACTGCATCAGTTTGATAACTACATTACAAGGAGACGTTCTGAGAGTGCAATCCTAACCCCAGTTAGGCCACACAAATCCCATGCTGTTCTGGGGGTGTCACACAAGTGCAGTAAGGTAGATCTGAGTAAATGCATTTGGGTCGCTGCAGCCCTAACCTAGGGAAGGGGAAAAGGTTCTCCTTGCGCTTGTTCCCCTGCCTGTTCCAGCACAAGCCAGGTTTGAGCTGTGAATTTCTACTCATTGACTCTGCATTTTTACAGTCAGCTAAAAAGGTACCTCCACATTTTGACCAGTCGGGCCGAGGGGTGGAGGTGCGTTGGACGTTGAGAAAATCACTATAATACTGATCTCGCTCTTCTGCAACCTGTTTATGGATTTCTAGTATAGTCTCATGTTCTGCCATGAGATCATCAAAGGTCTTCTGAAGAGCTGCCATCTGAAAGGCAAAGGATAGTCAGGGATAAACGAAGGGCTACACAGGTTCCTGGCTCAAGTTGAAACACGTCCTAAACTGAGTACCTTATCAGACAACTCCTGGTATTTCTGCTCCTGTAGTTCAAACTCTCTCCTGGGCACCACGTCCCCATAATTTGCTTTCATGGTGTTTAGCTCTACTTGGGCTTTGGTGAGATCCCGCCGTGTCACCTTTAATGCCAGAGCCAACTTCACCGAGTCCTCTCCCTTTCCTTCCTCTTAAAGAAGAAAAATGGGTCAGGCAGGTGTCAGTAGGCTCCAGGACACCACCATGCTAACTTTACAGTTCTTCAGAAGGACCAAGTTCACCAGGACAGGAGCATCCACATTGTACCTTGCAGGGGTGCTGTCCAAATTCAGCCACATTGGGAACGAGTTGGGGGACCACATGTATCTTTTTTTAAAAAGAGTTTGAACTTAGTTCCCGAAGTGGCTGAATTAATTTATTAATTTACATTTAATAAAAATTTTATTTTATTAATTTCGGAAGATATGGGGAAAGGAAAAAGGGGGATACAACAGGGATTGGGTAATAACAGGTACGATACATAAGGATTCTTCCGGTACACTTTCTCTTTAGCCTCTTTACAAACAATTAATAGTCTTGCATACAATCAACTTCTCATCACTTTATATGTTTAATATTTCTTAATTTCTTAACTGACATGATTACCTTTATCTCAAATAATATATTTCATATCTTTAACCATGTACAAAACGGTGTCCATACTTTTTAAATTTCTTCATCTTTTCCCTCTTTTATCCTTTCTGTCAAAATATCCATCTCTACTATATCATAATTTTTTTCAATTACCATCTCTTTATTAGGTATTAATCCCTTTTTCCAGTTTTGAGCAAATATAAGTCTAGCTGCGCTACAAATATGAATCACTACATGTTGGTGCTGGTAGTATATTCAATAAAAAGATCTCTGGCTACTAAGGGATAAAGCATTTTAAAATTTCCACCAACATTTTGTGTACCATTTTCCAAAAAACTTTAACTTTGGGGCATGTCCACCAAACATGATAAAACGAACCTATGACAACTTCACATTTCCAACATTTACCTGAAATACTGTACTATGGTGTATTTTAGCTAAAAGGTCTGGAGAATAATACCATCAATAAAACATCTTAATAATATTTTCTTTAAACAACACCGCTTTTGTTATTTTAATGTTTTTCCATTTGTTCCCAATTGTCTAAATTAATAGTATGTCCCACATTCTTTGCCCACATAATTATTGATTCCTTCATCATTTGATCATGTGTATGATAATCTAGAAAAAAATCACATGTATCAAAGGGCTCACCCGATTGAGATCATCCCTGAACCACAGAACAGGGGCAGCAAAAGCACCTGGTACAACACCAAGGGATAGGCAGGGAGCAAACCGGGAATCCAAAATATGGTTATATCCCGGGAACTCCAGTAATCTAGTTCCAACACTGGCCAGTATCGCACTTAGGCTGCAATCATAACCACAGTTAGGCCAGTCTAAGCCCTGGCATAAGTCCAGTGCTGACCTGGGAGTATCTCAAAAGTGCCATAAGACACTCCTGGGGGAGAGTTAGTCCGGTGCACAAACATGCGCTTGCCCCCCTATATCAGGAATGGGAAGACCAATGAGTTGTGCCAGCCTATGTTAGGATTGCACCCTGATGGCAGGTGGACAGGAGGTCAGAGAAAGAGAAACATTTTAAACCATGCTGAACTATGTTGGGAATACTTCATTTTATAATTATTCAAGTTCAGCATTGCCTTGCATTGTCCAATAACCTCCACTTCCAAAGGAACCGAGAATGATCTGCCCCTGGAAACATTCATCGCTTGGCACGGTAGAGCACAACAACCTTTCGGATGCATGTGCGCCTCCTGCAAATTCCATCCCGTGCACACTACCAAAGGTAAAGCTTTCAGCTCATCTTCTCCAACCTGCATTTTGACCTGGGACCTTAGCCATTTTCATCTCCTCCTTCAGACGATGCATTTCGTTGAGATCTAGAAGCAGGAGTTTGCGTGCATCGGACTCGTTCAGATAGCGAAGATATTCTGCTGCCACTGTCTTTCGCATCAAAGCCACCTGATCATCAGAAGACAAAGGAGGCCATGAGTTGCCACAGGCCACACAAGATCCTATTGTTAGTGGCTGCAGCCTCCGCCGTGAAAGCCAACATTATGGTTTTGCTACAGCTGCACCAGCAGATACTGTTAATGGGAACCCTGGATGAGTTTTTCAGCAGCTTTCAACCAGTGTGATCCACACTTGCGCAGCACACCTGCAGATCTTTTGCAACACACCAATGTCCCATGGCGCACTGGCACACTGCCTTAGCTTGACCAAGGGACAACCATTTCAGCTCAAGTGTAGGACCTGGTGGCTCTCTAGAACTGTTTAAGAAGTGGCTGGGCAGAGACCTGACTTACCTGGGTCTCTAGAGAGCATTTCTCCTCCTTCATTGTGTCAATCATCTTTAGCAACTGGAGTCTGTCTTTCTTCAACCTCACAATTTCTTCGTTCTCTTGATCCTGGTAGTTGAGGATCTCCCGGGTGCATTGATCGGAGGCTGTCACCAGAACGGAATTTACTGCCTCCATAGAGTATATCTTCTCCTTCAGATATGCTAGAAGAGGAAAAAGACAAGTTCCCAGTTATTGAGGTCCTTGGGGGGAATCTCTTCTGAAATCTATAAGGAGTGTCCTTTTCAGCTTATGTTTGTACATATGTTAGGTTTTGAGAATTCCTTTAGGAATAACATAACATTATCGCAATAGAACATTAACAGTGATAATGATAGTGAACCTGATATTGTAACCACCCACTGCATTCAATGGGATGGGTTACTCCTTAGTTATAATACTGTGCAGTGATGTAGCCAGAGGTGCTAGAGGGGTTGCAAGATTAGCGATTGCACCAGGCTGCAGGATGCCTGGGGGCAACAGTCTGGCTGTTCACCTGCACATCTGCCTCTTCTTGCAATCACCACTTGCACCTAGGAGTAAGTGGAGGGCTTGGAGGGCAAGCAGGGAGGGGGCAGAGCAAAAGGAATGAGTGGCCAGAGACTCCAATCACCATTCTTGCCTCTTGAGGGGCAAGCAGGAGGGAGGCTAGGGGTGGCGACGACAGATTTTATTTTTATTTTTCTATTTTTAAAAACTGCAGATGTTCTTCCCTTACCAATCGTCAGTTCATACTCGTTCTTGATAGAAGCCAACAAAGGCTTGTAGGTTCTGAACTCCTCAATGAAGACATCAAATACTTCTCTATAAGGCTAACAAGAGAAAGAGAGAAAAAAATCCAGCATTATCAGTAACTCTTGTTACTGAAAGGGCTGTGGGTGGCGCAAGCGGTTAAGATGCTGTGCCGGTTAACCAGCAGGCCAGGGTTTGATTCCTGGGTCGGCCCCACAAGACAGGGTGAGCTCCTGTCTTTAGCCCAGCTCTGTGAAGCCAGCTGGATCCAATTGTATTGGCTCTGCCTTTCCATTGGACTAATTCAGTGGCATGGAGAGGGGGGATTTGCTGCTTGGGTAACAGCCTATCCTCCATAACAATCCAACCCAGGCTTTCGTGCTTCGCATGCAGCGTATGCAGCACCAAGCACGATACCATAGTCTTTCAAGACTGACGGAGGCCAGCTTTGTTACTCTGATGCAATGTATCTGCACCCTGGTGCGACTGCCACGCCATAGATGGGTCGATACTGCCCACTCCTCACCCGAGGTTTACAACCACCAGGGCCCTTCTATTAGTAGCTCAGACCTGGAGTTTAAGCTCCTGGACTTTTCCTTTAGTAAGATCCAGAGCCAGCAACTCTTGTCGCAGGTGCGATTCCAGCTTTTCAAGAAAATGTGGCTTGGCGATGGCCGTACCAAGATCATCTTTACTGATGCTGAAAGACAGAAAAAGAGATTTACCATGCCACCCAGAAAGAGCATTTCATTTATGTATGCAGTATTATTTCATTTATTATTATTCCATGTATTATTTCATGTATTATTTCATTTCATTTATGTATGCATTTATTTCATTTCATTTATGTATGCATTTATGCATTTTTGCTGGGGATACTCAACAGTACTCAGTACCAGCACCTTTTCCATCATATGGGGATGACATGTGGTGAGTACTGTCACCTTCCCCCACCCCCCTAAAATGCACTGTATGCATGTATGTAAAACATTTACCGCAAGTCCCACCTTTTCCCTTTAGAAAGAAGTACTCAAAGAATATATAAAATGATGTAAATATATACATATTATACAGTATTTACATATTGTAAATTATACAATATTTTATTGTATTGTAATATTGTATAAATAATAATAATAAATGTACAAGAATAAAATATTGTAAAATTTTTTACATATTGTAAATACTAGCAATATTACGGTCAAGTAAGGTAGCTATGGGGGAACAGCAATAAGTTTTGCAGGGTCTCAATGAGCCATGTAAGCTGCCCCTCCACGTCAGAACCATTCCTGTGTGTGTCCCCCCAAATCATAATGGTAAAGAAGGATCTTCAGGATATGCCAGAGCACTGATAGGGAGAGGTGATTGAAAACTGTTATCTATTTTCTTCATAAGTAACCCCATTGTATTTAGTAAGACTTAAGCTGCAATCCTATTTAATTCCCTGGGAGTAAGTAAGTAACACTGTGTGGCTCACTTCTGAGCAGACATGCATAAGATTGTAAAGTTTGGCTGTAATCTTATCTTACAGCACAATCCTAAGTCTATTCAAAAGTAAGCCCCATTGTGTTCAGTGGGTCTTACTCCCAGGAAAGTGTCTTTAGGATTGCAGCCTTAGAGCACAATCCTAACCATGTCTACTCAGATGTAACCCCTATGGTGTCCAATGGGTCTTACTCCCCGGAAAGTGTCTTTAGGATTGCAGCCTTACTCAAAAACAAACCTGTCGGTGCGCCCTACAGGTATTCGCTCTCTTCAAGGGGAGATAATTCTAAAACTGTGGCACTACTATGGAAAAGGCCATAGTGTGTGATGGTGCGTCGTCATCAAATGAGTTTCAGTCAATGGTGGCATGCATAAGAGGGCCCTTCTAGATAAACACAAGAAACAAAATATGGGAGGTAGAGAGAGACCTACCATGTCATTTACCATGTCCTACCATGTCAAAGATATCCTACTATGTCATTTAGGGCTTTTAAGAGTCACTGGCTGCAATCTTACCCTCCAGTTAGGCTGGCACAAAGCCCTGGCACCAGTCCTGTGATGACCTGGACTGTCCCACTCCGGGGGGCGGGGCGGGGGGTTGTTAGGCCAGTGTACAGGCACATGCTGACCTCCCCACACTATCACGGAAAAGTATGCCAGGTGAGTTATGCTGCCCTAAATTTGTTAGGATTGCACCCATTGTCAGCACTTTGAATGGTGCTAAATACATTGGTTGGTAGATGGGGAGCAGAAACAGTTTGTTCCTTTTGAAGGATGGCAGAACACTGTAGTTTCTTAAAGCCTTGATGGAAGAATTAAGAACTTGGTGTTAAGGCAATGCATTACCACTCATCACTGTGAAACTGCAGCAACTACAGTTTCCTATTGGAGCAAAATCTGTTCATACACCAATGACCACAAGTCCAGCTGAACACACAAATATTCCAACCCTCTGGTACAAAGCCTCTTTTTCTGGTCCCAAAGATTTGGCTTTAATGTGCTGACTTACAATGTTGCTCCCACATGCATACCTCTGTCCTTCAGGCAAAGAACAGGGTTTCCGGTTCTGCAGAATCGTCTGCCCCACTAAAAACGCAGGCCATGCAGACAACTGGCTGGCAGAGGTACCCTGAGAAAATAAAACGAGACAGTCTTGTGTTGGTGGTATTTTTCACCTCCCTGCATAACACACAGCTTTTATTGCTAGCTTGCATCATTTGAACCACCGATGTGCTGTCTGCAGGCCTTGCAATTTGCTTGCCTATTTAGCTCCCTGAATGCAGCACACCACGATATGGAGAAGAGACTGATGTGCAAAGAGTTCAGCCTTTGCACACTGGGTCACAATGCTGTACATTAAATTCCCTAATTTGCTTAATTTAAAATATGGCTCTTTGTATCCCATCCATACTGTGCTGGTGCCATGTTGCTGGTAATTGTATTGGCATCCATCAGTCTTGAAAAATTATGGTACCATGCTCGATGCTGTATGTGAAGCATGAAGGCCTGGGTAGATTGTTAAGGAGGATAGGCTGTTACCCAAGCCGCAAATCCCCTCTCTCTACACCACTGAATTAGTCCAATGGAACGGCGGAGCCGAAACGATTGGTTCCAGCCGCGTCGCAGAGCTGGGCTAAGGACAGGAGCCCACCCTGTCTTGTGGGGACTTGGGTCTCGTACCCTGGCCTGCTGGTTAACAAGCACAGTGTCTTAACCACTTGCACCACTTAACCACTCCAATGTGTAGACACGTTGCTGGTACTTTTGGGGCAAAACTCAGCCCTGGGCCTCTCTATGACACATTGAGCATCTGTGCCTCACCCAGGCAGTGACAGGTAGCAGATGGCAGGAGTTCCTGCTGGCCTTTCCACCCTGCATAGGAGCATGCTCTTGAGACCCCACTGTGATCAGTCACAGATGCAGGCACTAGGCACATTTGTGACATGAGCCTCTTGGCCAACTTGTGCCACTTCTGCCATTAGTACCGGAGGTTTCAAGGGTTAGCTCCGATTGCTGATACTCTAGCTCACCACTCTCCTGTGGCAATATTGGTAAATGGAGGCTGAGGGAAGCTGCCCTGCACTGAAAAGGAGCACAATCCCTTTACTTTTGGGGAGTCTGAGAAATTATAGGGAGAGTTTTTTCCAGGATTTTCTCCTATTGTTGGTAAGTGGTGTTCCTGTTCTTGCTGCCAGTCATCTAGTATCCAGGGATCCCGTGAGTACCAAGAGCAGGGTGACCGTATGCCATGAGCAGAAAAAGAGGACAAGGCCCTCCCAAAATGTAGGACACTCAAGAAAAAAGTAGGACGTGATAAAGTAAAAGCTAAAACACTCACATATATTATTGCTTTCATGTGCTTAATTTAAACACTAAATGCAATCCGAAGCATGTCTACTCAGAAGTAAATCCTATTATATTCAATGAGACCTCCTCCCAGGAAAGTGTGTTTAAGATTGCAGCCTACATTACCTCTCCATCGATATAAAATTGAAGGGTCACTGACTGTCACTGACTGTCAAAGGGTCAATGACTCATCAACGCCCAGCCAAAACTGCCAGACCTAGAAGCATGAAATTTAGGGAGTGTTCCTTCTGTGATGGAAGCACCCACAAAGAACCGATTTTGGGAAATTCAGATTGGAAGTGGGTGAAAAGAGGCACAACACATTTTTGTCCCTATACTTTACATTGAAATATAACTGACTCATCAAAACTCATCCCAAACCTCTGGACCTAGAAGCATGATATTTGGGGTGCATATTTCTGCTGTGATGTAAGCACCCACTGATTTGGAGCCTGATGTTCGGTGGTGCCGCCCAGTGATGCCCGGTGGTGCCTGGTGCTTGACAGAGTCTGGTATCCGCTGCATGGTGGTGCCTGCTGCCCAATGGTGCCAAGCAGTGGTGGGCTCTAGCAGGTACGCACCTACTCTATAGAACCGGTTCTTAACAAGAGATAGTACATATAAAGTTTAAAAATAGCCATTTAAAAGTGGCTGCCAGATGGGCAGAGAACCGGTTCTTAAATTTTTTGAAGCCCATCACTGGTGCCAAGTAACCTGTAGGGGTGCCCAGTAAGTACCATCTGGTACCCCCGTTACCATCTGGTGCCCGCTGCCCGCTACTGTGTCCGAGGTTCACAAATATTCCTGAAATTCTACAAAATGTCAGTTTAATTCTGCGAGTTTAATAATAAATAAGATAGGGTTTAAATTAATCACATGAAAGATATCTATCTATCTATCTATCTATCTATCTATCTATCTATCTATCTATCTATCTATCTATCTATCTATCTATCTTTATATATGAGTGTTTTTAGCTTTTAACTCATATATATGAGTGTTTTTAGCTTTTATTTTTGTTGGGTGTCCTACATTTGATCCTTGTCCTCTTTTAAAGTTATGACATCTGGTCAACCTGCTTGCAACGGACTTTTCCTTCATAAACCTTCTCCCTTGGCTGGTTGGGGACCAAGTGAGGGAGCAGCAGTGTAAGCAGCAGGAACTCCTACCCCACCTCACCAGAGGCAGGCTGCCATGCTCAGGTGGCACTGCCTTCAGTGAAGTGTGAGCATCATGTTGTCAGAAACCGGTCTGCGCACCAGAGTCTTTGGTTTCCTTATGGCTGATCTCTTCTCAGAAGGACGCACATGTACTTGTTCAGCTGATTTGTTCAGTGGTTCAAAGCTATTCCGGGTTCTCCAGAACGACACCCTGGAAAATGGCAAGACAGGGAATTGCAAGTTAATAAAGAGTTTCTCTGTGCCAAGTTTCTCTGTGCCCTCCTAGCGTCTGCCTTTCTTCCTCCCTGTAGACATTGTAGACACCCCAAAAATACTTAAAAATACCTGCATACCATATTATTTCATTATTGGAACAAAGTGCTTAAAAATACCTGCATCCCATATTCATTATTGGAACAAATAATGTAATGGAACATTACATTAGACACCTCCTTGGCCTTTGAACATTAGGTGGGCACCATCCTAACAAATTTCCAGACACGGGGGCATGTGCTGCATCATGCAATTGGGGGACAGTGATGGAAGCCTCCTTAAGGTGAGGCACTGTTTGTCCCCTTACCTCTGAATTGTATTGTCCTTACCCAATTAGTTAGGATTGCAACTCATGTTTCCTAAAAAGTAGCTACAACAGGAACAGAATCACAACATGGATCCAGTTTAATCCCCTGCTCCAAACATGATCCAGTTCCTTTCCAGTTGCTATTTTCCCTGGGAGAGAATCTGGTACTGCTGCTAGTGACAGCTCTCTCCAAGCAAGCAGCTGTCAGAGGGAGTGCACAACTGGGATCAGGTCCTTTCCAGAATGCTGCTACCTCAGTACTGGCTGCAGTTAGTAGCTTGGTTATGAGATCCATATGAAGGATTTATTCCAGATTTTCTGAGGATATGGTTGCAATTCCAATGGGACACTTACCTGGGAGTAAGACCCATTGAACTCAAGGGGGCTTACTTTTGAGTAGACTTGGTTAGGATTGTGCTCTAAGTACTGTATATTAAATTGCAGATATTTTTAAGCACAGAATCCTAACGTCCAGAGAGGGGGGGGGAGAGAATTGCATGAATACTGGTATTTATTTTAAGTTCATGCTAATTGTGCTATATGTTCTTGGTAATTATAACTGCAGCCCAGTTGGTCAGAGGTCTTGATGCTACATGTGCTCATCTCTGAAGGCAGGTCTGGGCACCTGACCTTTGACTGCAAAAGAGATCATCTGGGAGCCCCACATTGGCTGTTCTTGATGGGCGAGGGTTGAATGAAAATCAATCAATCAATCAATCAATCAATCAATCATCCAACCAACCAACCAACCAACCAACAGTAATTTATGTCTCCACTCAGTTAAAGGATCAAGTGCTCCCACATTGCTCATAATCATTTGCTTACTGTATAGTGATGCACACCCTTTGGATTAATTAAAATTTTAAAAAACTTTTTCTGAAGTTTTTATTTTTTGTAATACCTTTTATCCGGTTCATGATGGCTTCCCCTAGGATAGAAAGCAAAACACTGTTATATGATCACCAGACATTGCTAAAGTCCTGCCTATTAAAGTCCCCACACTACATTCAGGGGGTCACCATGCTATCACATAAAAGCCACATTGGTCCTACCAACACATTTTAAGAGGTCCATAACCGCTTACACCTTACCACTAACACCTAGTGGCTTTATAATTATGTACAGCCCCCACTTTTTGTCTCCCCTCCATGTGACTTCTTCCTCCTGTTAGATGAAGCAACTCCTGGGCTGGCTTGCTCCTTCTGAGAGTCTGGCTGAGAGCAAGAATTAGAAATCATAGAATCCTAGAGTTGGAAGGGACCCAGTAGGTTATCTAGTCCCTAACCTGTAGCAGGAAATTCTCCTAGAGCAGTGTTTCTCAAAGTGGGGGTCACCTAAAGACCCCTGGTGCAGGGGGTCAGGTCAGGCTTGCCAGACCTCCGGCTGTAGCTGCGCGCGCATTGGGGCTGATTTACAGCCTCAGGGCCCAATCCTATGCATGCCAAATCTGAAATAAATCCCATTATAGTCAGGGGGCCTTTACTCCCATATAAATGTGGATAGGATTGCAGCCTCAGGACCCAATCCTATGCATGCCTACTCTGAAATAAATCCCATTGTGTTCAATGTGTGCATAGAACACACATTTCATTTGTAACAATGAAAATACATCCTTGCATATTGGATATTTACATTATGATTCATAACAGTAGCAAAAATAGTTATAAAGTAGCAACGAAAATAATTTTATGGATAGGGGGCCCCACAACATGAGGAACTTATAAAGGGGTCACGGTGTTAGAGAGAACCACTGCCCTAAGAAAACAGCAGAGCATGTGCAGAGTGCACTCCCCAAAGACCATACTATAGTATGTGCAGAGTGCTTCCCCCAAAAGAAAACAGCAGAGCATGTGCAGAGTGCACTCCCCAAAGACCATACCAGAGCATGTGCAGAGTGGTTCCCCTAAAAGAAAACAGCAGAGCATGTGCAGAGTGCACTCCCCAAGACCATACCAGAGCATGTGCAGAGTGCTTCCCCTAAAAGAAAACAGCAGAGCATGTGCAGAGTGCACTCCCCAAGACCATACCAGAGCATGTGCAGAGTGCTTCCCCCAAAAGAAAACAGCAGAGCATGTGCAGAGTGCACTCCCCAAGACCATACCAGAGCATGTGCAGAGTGCTTCCCCTAAAAGAAAACAGCAGAGCATGTGCAGAGTGCACTCCCCAAGACCATACCAGAGCATGTGCAGAGTGCTTCCCCTAAAAGAAAACAGCAGAGCACGTGCAGAGTGCACTCCCCAAAGACCATACCAGAGCATGTGCAGAGTGCTTCCCCCAAAAGAAAACAGCAGAGCATGTGCAGAGTGCACTCCCCAAAGACCATACCAGAGCATGTGCAGAGTGCTTCCCCCAAAAGAAAACAGCAGAGCACGTGCAGAGTGCACTCCCCAAGACCATACCAGAGCATGTGCAGAGTGCTTCCCCCAAAAGAAAACAGCAGAGCATGTGCAGAGTGCACTCCCCAAAGACCATACTATAGTATGTGCAGAGTGCTTCCCCTAAAAGAAAACAGCAGAGCATGTGCAGAGTGCACTCCCCAAGACCATACCAGAGCATGTGCAGAGTGCTTCCCCTAAAAGAAAGCAGCAGAGCATGTGCAGAGTGCACTCCCCAAAGACCATACCAGAGCATGTGCAGAGTGCTTTTCCTAAAAGAAAACAGCAGAGCATATGCAGAGTGCACTCCCCAAGACCATACCAGAGCATGTGCAGAGTGCTTCCCCTAAAAGAAAACAGCAGAGCATGTGCAGAGTGCACTCCCCAAGACCATACCAGAGCATGTGCAGAGTGCTTCCCCTAAAAGAAAACAGCAGAGCACGTGCAGAGTGCACTCCCCAAAGACCATACCAGAGCATGTGCAGAGTGCTTCCCCCAAAAGAAAACAGCAGAGCATGTGCAGAGTGCACTCCCCAGAGACCATACCAGAGCATGTGCAGAGTGCTTCCCCTAAAAGAAAACAGCAGAGCATGTGCAGAGTGCACTCCCCAAAACCATACCAGAGCATGTGCAGAGTGCTTCCCCTAAAAGAAAACAGCAGAGCATGTGCAGAGTGCACTCCCCAAGACCATACCAGAGCATGTGCAGAGTGCTTCCCCTAAAAGAAAACAGCAGAGCACGTGCAGAGTGCACTCCCCAAAGACCATACCAGAGCATGTGCAGAGTGCTTCCCCCAAAAGAAAACAGCAGAGCATGTGCAGAGTGCACTCCCCAAAGACCATACCAGAGCATGTGCAGAGTGCTTCCCCCAAAAGAAAACAGCAGAGCACGTGCAGAGTGCACTCCCCAAGACCATACCAGAGCATGTGCAGAGTGCTTCCCCCAAAAGAAAACAGCAGAGCATGTGCAGAGTGCACTCCCCAAAACCATACCAGAGCATGTGCAGAGTCCTTCCCCTAAGGACCACACAGAGCATGTGCAGAGTGCTTTCTCCAAGGGGCCACAGCACCCTCCCTGCTAGAGGAGGGGCTTCCTCCCTGTGCACCTACCCTGTGTGGCTGGGCGAGCCCCTCATGTGGCTGGTGCTGTGCATGGCAGTCAATGCAAGAGGAGCAGGCAGGAGAAATGTTTACACTGAGTCGCTGTGGCAACAGGCGCCGCCTGCAGTCCAGACGGGGACGCAGCGCCCTCTGGCGGCGCAGGGAATGACTGCAGCCTCATTTGCAAAGGAAAGCAGTCTGAATCCAGTTTCCTTTCATTATTAATTAATTTAAAAATTAATTAACTTCAAATGAACTAATTAATGGGTTGCTTCTGCTACAGAGGGTGGAAGAATTGCTGTGTGTTTATGGGGGGTGCATGGCTGCAGAAGGCTGGTGCATGCAAAGCATCTTGCTCAGTGCAAGTTGCATAAGGGGGACGCACATGACAAAATAAAAGCTTATGGCTGCAATCCTAAACACACTTTCCTGGGAGTAACCTTACAGTCCTAACCATGTCTACTCAAAAGTAAGACCCTTGTCCTTAGTGGGGCTTACTCCCAGGGAAGTGTTTATGGGATTGCAGCCTAAGTACTACTGAAGACAATTGGTAGACTGTATTCAACACTATTGAACTACTCTTGAGTAGACATTTGAGGAAAAATTTAGGATTGCCCTGGAAAAAACACTCATGTTCTGCTTTCATGTCTTTAGACACTATTTTACTTATTTAGTGTAAAACTATCCCATATTGGCTGCAATCCTAAGCACACTTTCCTGGGAGTAAGTAAGACCCACTGAATACAATGGAGCTTACTCTTGGGTAGGATTGTGCTCCTAATTCATTATGCACACCTTTTCAATTACAATAAGGTATTTAATTGTATTTGTTTAATTGGTTAAGTACTGTTAAGAATTGTGCTCTGTGTTTATTAATATTATACATTAATGTTATTACATTTGGAGCACAATCCCATGTTTGCTCAAAAGCCCCATTCATTGAGTTCAATGGCTCTTCCTCTCAGGAAAGTGGCTTTAGGATTGCAGCCTGTGGCCACACTATCCTCACTTTCCTGGGAGTAAGCCCCATTGACTATCATGGGATTTACTTTTGAGTAGACAGAAAAAGGATGAAGCCAACAATTTATTATGTATTGTATTTAATTACAATAAAAAATTGTAATTTATTTATTAATTTATAAAATTTTATAAGTTGACAAATAATAAAAATGTATTAAAAATTATAAATTAACTTATAAATCACTAAATAATAAATAATTTATTAAAAATTAAAAATTAATTAATAAATTAATAAATAATAATGTATTAAAAATTTTAAATTAATTTATAAATCATTAAGTAATAAATGATTTATTAAAAACTAAATTAATAAATAATAAAAATTTATTAAAAATTATAAATTATTTATAAATTAACAAAGAATAAAAAATTCTTAAAAATTATAAATTAATTTATAATAAATTACTAAATAATAAATAATTTATTAAAAGTTATAAATTAATAAATAATAATAAAAATTTAATAAAAATTATAAATTAATTTATAAATCAGTAAATAATAAATAATTTATTTAAAACTATAAAACAATAAGTAATAATAAAAATTTATTAAAAATTATAAATTAATTATAAATTAATGAAGAATAAAAAATTCTTTAAAATTATAAATTAATTTATAATAAATTACTAAATAATAAATAATTTATTAAAATTATAAATTAATTTAGAAATTATTAAAAATTATTTTAAATGTATAATTAATAATTAATAATTGCACTTATAATTAATATAATTAAGAATTATTATATTAACAATATAATTAATAATTATTGCTTTTATTAAATAATAATTATCAATTAATTACAAGAGAAAGGAAGGCTAACGAGTCCCAGGAAAGGAGGACGGGGGGGAGGGTCTGTCCGGGAAAAGGAGGACAGGAGGAGATGCTGTCCTGGAAAAGAGGACAGGGTCACCTGACTGACCCCTTGCAGCTCAGAGGTGCCTCTGGAGGAGTCCCAGGCACAGGGTATCGGAAAGAACTCGCTCTCCCGGCATGCTTTGCGTCGCAGCCGAGGCGTGAGTCCCGCCTCCTTGTCGCGGTGCATCCTGGGAGATGTAGTCCACTCTCGTCGGAGCCCACCGGCGCTGAGCGTAGGCGGGACTCGCTTTCCCGTGGTGCCCGTGGACGCCCATTGTGGCCGGGCCCGCCTCCGATTGGCCGGCCGGGGCCAGAGGGATCAGGCCGGGCTGCGGCTGACACAATAGTGATTCCAAGATGGCGGACGCGAGCGCGGCGGGCTTACCTGGGGGGGACTCTCCGGCGCCGCCGCCCCCGCCTCCCCCGCCGCCCCCCGAGGAGCAGGAGCTGAGCCGGCGCCTCAGACGCCTCTACCCGGCCGTCATCCAGGCCGAGACGCCGCTGCCCCGAGCATGGAGCCCCAAGGACAAGTACAACTACATCGGCCTCTCCCAGGGGAACCTCCGCGTACACTACAAAGGTGGGTGGGGGGCAGGGGTGCTGGGCGGGGGGGAGGTGGGCCTTGGCGAGGGGGTCTGTGGGGGAGAGAAGGGGGCATGGGGGTCCTCACGGTTGGATGAAGGGGGGCTCCCACCCCACCCTGGAGTGTGGGGGTTCTGTGGGGGGGGCCTGTCACAGGGCTGTGTGGGGGGAGGAGTAGAAGGGGGCCCCCCACCCCCTCAGGTCCCTACCCCTCTTCTACTCCTCTCCCCCAGATAGCCCTGTGACAGGCGCCCCCACAGAACCCCCACACTCCAGGGTTGAGCCCCCTCCACCAATAGGCTCCTCTGATTATGGGGGGGGGGGTCTGTGGGGAAGTCAGTGGGGAAAAATAGAAGGGGGTCCTCAAAGGGCCGTCAGGCCCCCACCCCCAGAGGCTCCCCACCCCCTTTACTCCTCCCCCCACATAACCCTTTGACAGGCCCCCCCACAGAACCCCCACACTCCAGGGTGGGGCTGAGAGCCCCCCTCAGGCCCCCCACCCCCTTTGGCTCCCCACCCCCTTTACTCCTCCCCCCCACATAACCCTGTGACAGGCCCCCCCACAGAACTCCCACACTCCAGGGTGGGGCTGAGAGCCTCCCTCAGGCCCCCCACCCTCTGAGACTCCCCACCCCCTTCTACTCCTCCCCCCACATAGCTCTGTGACAGGCCCCCCCACAGAACCCCCACACTCCAGGGTTGAGCCCCCTCCACCAATAGGCTCCTCTGATTATGGGGGGGGGGGCTGTGGGGAAGTCAGTGGGGAAAAATAGAAGGGGGTCCTCAAAGGGGTGGGGCTCATTGTCAGACTCTGGTTTTTGGGAACCTCTGAGGGAACCTGTGGGGGGAGAGAGGAGGGAGATTTGGGGTTCCACTTTGTGGTGAAGGGGACCCAATGGAGGGGTTGTCAGCCCCACTCTAGGCTGTCTGTGGGTGAGCCTGTCATGTTTATGGGGGGAAGGGGAAGGAGGTTGGGGTCCTCAGTCAGGGGTGGGATGAAGGGGGGGATTGTTAGGCTCTTCTTTGGGGTGGCCTGAGGAGGAGCCTGTCACAGGGCCATGTGGGGGGGGGGAGAGAAAAAGGAAGGGGGCTCTGGGATTCTTGATGTGATGAAAGGTGGCCAAGGGAGGGGTTGTCAGCCCCCCCACATCGTATGGGTGTGTTCAGGAGTTTGTCACAGGTGGGTGGGGGGGAGAGGAAGAGGAATCCTCAATCAGGGATCAGATGAAGGGTGTTGTCAGGGTCATTGTCAGGGTCTTCTGGTTTTGGGGAATCTGTGGCGGGAGACAGGAAAGAGGCTTTGGGGTACTCAGTGAAGGGATGGATTGTCTTGCCCCTCAGGGTGTGTGAGATGGGGGGAGTCTACCCACAGGGGTAGTTAGGTGGGAGATATAGAGGGATGGGGGTTTAGGTTCCTCGGTCAGCATGTGGTGAAGGGGGCCTGTTATCAGGCTCTTCTGGTTTGGGGGAGCCTGGGGAGAAGAGAGAGGAAGGGGCTTTGGGGCTTCAGTCAGGGTGTGGGGTGAAGGCAGGCCCAAGAATGGGGTTGTTTGGCTGTCTCAGATGCGGGGTCTGTGGCGGGGGGGAATGAGAGAAGAAAAATACTTTGGGGTTCTCAGGCAGAAGTAGGATGAAGAGGTGCCCAAAGGAGGGGTTGTCAGGCTCCTCTGGTATGGGAGGAGGGTCTTTGACAGAGGCTGCCGCAGAAGTGGGGGGGGGAAGGTAAGAAAAGGCTTTGGGGCCCTCAAACAGGTGGGTTGAAGGATGGCCCAAGTGTCCCTCTGGCGTGCGGGATGTATATGGGGAGCTTTCCACAGGGATAGGTGGGTGTGGGATGGAGGAAGTGAAGGTTTGAGGTCCCTGGGCAGGGGTAGGTGGGTGTGGGATGGAGGAAGTGAAGGTTTGAGGTCCCTGGGCAGGGGTAGGTGGGTGTGGGATGGAGGAAGTGAAGGTTTGAGGTCCCTGGGCAGGGGTAGGTGGGTGTGGGATGGAGGAAGTGAAGATTTGAGGTCCCTGGGCAGGGGTAGGGTGGCCCACGGGAGGTGGTGTCATGCCCTGCTGGTGCATGGAGAGGTCTGTGGCATAGCCTGCCACAGGGGTAAGTGGGCATGGGGAAAGAGAGGCTTGTGCTAAGGGGGAGAATTGGGGGTGGGCAGTGCCTGTGAAGGGAGCCCTGCCAACAGAATTAGTCTTCCAAAGGCCAGCCATTTTGGATGACACTGTCGCTGCCTGTCTTTTTTTACTATGAGGGTTGTCTACTGTGCTTGCCTACCTGCCTTGAGTCATGGGTCATTCTTTGTAAGTGTTGGGAAGGTGATTTTGCCTTCAAATCTCCTTGCTGGTTCAGGCCAAAGGCTCATCTAGTCCGGCTTCCTGTTATTTACAGCGGCCCAGTTTAAGGAGCACTGAAGACATAGCCAAATATGACATGGTTTCTCCTTATGGAAAATTATGATTTATTCTTATTCATAAGGATGGAAGGAATTAACTGTTTGAGTAGAAGTCTGTTGCTCTGACCAAGATGAACGAGCTCCACTGGATCAGGTCAAAGGCCCATATAATCCAGCTTCCCGAATCTCACAGGCTCAACAAATGCTTCAGGGGGCACACAAGACAACAAGAGACCCACATCTTGGTGCCACCCCCTTAAATCTGAACATCTTAGCAACTGGCAGCAAATATGTCTTAGCCCCCTCCATCTGAGGTTGAAGGATTGTTGGTTGTAACTTGTTGCTTCTAGGGTACAACACAGTGTACTGTCTCTCCCTGCCTTTACCTCCTTGTTGCAGTGCAGCAAGACACCTAATCCTCTTCTGGGTCCCTGTTCTACTTTAACTGCTGGTGCTGAGGAATAGAAAGGTCTGTGATCTCTTATGCTCCCTTCCCCTCTTTCTCACTTTCATTTCAGGACATGGGAAAAATCACAAGGATGCTGCTTCAGTCAGGGCTTCCCATCCCATCCCTGCAGCCTGCGGTATTTATTACTTTGAAGTGAAGATAGTCAGTAAAGGTAGAGATGGGTAAGTGCATACATATGACATGTATGGAAAATTAACATTTCCTTGAATCTAATGTGCCATCGAATCCAATGCACACACCTATTTTAAATGACTTGAGATTTTTAAAAAGTTTACTGGCAAGTGTAATGTGCAGGTACCAAATTTAATTTTACTGCATACAACAATTAATAATTTGATAATAATATGACAAAGTGTTTGTGTTATGATTTTTACCTAGTTGCACAACTTCATACAACAAAGGTTTTGTTACATTTTTTATTACAATATAGTAAACTGTATAGTTAAATATTGATTGATACTTAAATCAAAATACCATATTTACTCAAATCTAATGCACCATCAAATCTAATGTGCACCCTGATTTTGGAGACTAAATTTGGCCGGAAAAGCTGAGCGTTATATTTGAGTAAATATGGTATATTTTCTTATGGTATATGGTATATTTACTTATGGTCTATTTATTTGTGTTCTGGGGTTTTATTCTGATCTGTCCTACTTTCAGTTGAAAGGGAGGTAGGTGATGCAGGTATCCTGGAGGGGAATGTGAAGACTGAGTACAACAGGAAGGAAGTTGTCCCAATTTAATTTTGAAATGAAGAGCTCAGTCAGTTTTTAATTGGGTTTGGATTCAGATCCAGTTGGGATGATACAAGTGTGCTTCAGGTTCAACTCCAGTTCAAGTTAAAAAACCGGTTTGACTTCCTGCTATTAAAGGCCAAGCCAGTAATATATACTGAGCTGAGGCATGCTTATTATGCTGCTCCCTTTGCTGACTGTTATGGGTAATTATACCAAGCGTATGTCTTAAAATTCCACTGTGGCCTGTTGGTGTGTTGGGGGCTGAAATTCAATATGGCAGTGACTGTTGAGGATGTGGTCGAAAACCATCTCTGAAGCCAAATGGATCCAAGCAAAACTGTAATTCCTTCGAATTGAAAACCATTTTATGTATGAGTTGCCAGCAGATAGTTGCCCAAAACACTGGTGGCTTATGCTAGGCAATTCTAGCATAAGACACAAAGAAATGAAGGCATGGATGAGCCATTCAAGCTGAAATCCTAGTGTCCATTTAGGGTGGCTTAAGCCAGGTATAAATTCTTTTCTGACCTTGGGATGTCACAAAAATGCAGTAAGATACTATTTCTGCCCCACTCCTTTTGGGGGGGGGGGGGATTGAGGCCACTGCACAGGTATACACCGACCTCCCCAAACCATCACAGAAAATAGGCCAGGTGAGTTAGGCTGGCCTAAATTTCTTAGAATTGTGCCCTAAATCTGCAGGGCAGTAAGAACTGCATATCCACAATCCCTAATCAATAGGGAGAAGACTGCTTTCATCTGCTGAAACAGCTTCGGGAAATAGTTTTCTGTTGCTACCTTAGGCTACAGTCTTCCAACTTTATTTATTTATTTAGTCATTTACTTACTATATTTTTACCCTGCTTTTCTCTCTCCAAAGAGACCCAAGGCTGGGTCTCGGAGACCTAGTGATCCAATTATTATGAGGTAGTCTATTGTAAGTAGCTTTGAATAAAGACTAAATACGCTTGAAACTTTGCAGTTCGTGCTATCCTTCTTGAGGCTATTAATATGGAGGTGATGTTTTTTAAAAAGATCCTCCCCCCCGCAAGAAAAACTTCCTCAACTGCAAGTCAAATACGAAACCATTAAAGGAAGTTGGATCTGTTGTTTTGCTGTCATTCCTGCACAGTGGAGAGAAACCAGTTTGGGAGGGAAAATAAATGCTGCACAGCGGCAGGTGGACTCAGCTGACGTGCCTTTGAAGAATGGTTATGCCATAGAATTGTTTGTGTGTTGTTACAATAGTGATGAAATCACATCTGTGAGCTTCAGTCTGATGTAAATCTTGTGTTCCTCTAAGGGTGCGGAAAACCACCTCATATTATTTCCTCACCCCGATGCCAGAGGAGCATGTTTGAGCCTTGGTCCATCTTGCTGAAGTGAATGGCAGCTGCTCTTGCAGTTTATAATTTAGGTATTGCTAGTGTCCCAGAGGTACTACAAACCTATATAGTTCTGTTTTAGGATTCTATACAGACAAATTATGATCAACAAGAGCATAGTGTGGGGGTCAGCAACCTTCCAGCAGTGTCATACCAAACCTGTGTTTCAATTTTATTTCTTGCCAGCATGATTCAATGCTGACATGTCATGTTCTGACATAACACACATAAAAATGTACAGACATGTTGAACTGACCCATTGTTGCTGGAGTAAAATGTGAATAATGTTTAAGGCACAGAGCACTGGTGGGCACTGACAGCCATTAGCAGCACTGTCTTGCCTATACAGTGGTGTCTCACATAACAAGTTTAATTCGTTCCAGAACCATGCTTGTTATGTGAAACACTCTTTATGTGAAGTGGATTTTCCCATAGGAAATAATGGAAACTCAGACGATTGTTTCCACAACCCAAAAAATATTCATTTAAAAATATTAACTAGATGTAAAAATTATGACAAAACACTGGAATTGAATTCAAAACATGCATTCAATGTGCATGATCCTATGAAGTCTACTGAGGCTGCAATCCTAAAGACACTTTCCTGGGAGTAAGCCCCATTTAACACAATGGTGCTTACTTCTGTGCACTCATGGTTAGGAGGCTGCAATCCAAGACACTTTCAAAGTGTCTCCCCATTTTCTCCTCTTCATCCTGAGCCTCTCTCTCCCCTGCTTCTTTCTGGCTAGCCCTTAGCTGCTTCCCTCTTCTCTACTGCTGTTCTCTCCCTTTGCCCAGCGAATGCCTGGCCACAGGAGGAACAGCGCAGAAGTGTTGCTTTCGCTATGGGCAGGCACACTAGTCAGCCCTGACGCTTTCTAAAATGGCTGCCGACCAGTGCGTCTGCCCCAACTGCCAACGAGTGTGCTTTTAAGTGACGCAACACTTGTTATGTGAGGCAGAATCCTAGAGAAATTTTTGCTTGTTGTGTGGATCACTTGTTAAGCAACTGTACTGCTTCTGCCCCCCTTTTCGCTCATTTCAGGAACTTGGTGGGCAGACTGGAAGCCTCCAAAGACCATTTCAGCCTGGGAGGGTAAAGGGGGTTGGAGAAGAAGTAATTACTTCTTCTCCGCCCCTCCACTCTCCATGGCTGGAGTGGGCACCACAGAGGTCCCCCTGCTGCTCGCCCACGTCTTCAAGTGCCACTGAAAATTAGGCAGGTGCCATCCTGAATGTACAGTTCTATGGTGTATTGTTGTGCTTTGCATAGTGCTTTGGCAAAGGCTATCTCTCAGTATCTTGCTTTTAATTTCTAATCTTGCATATGTTTAAACCTTGTGTACAATTTGCTGCATTGTGGTATGATCCAGTTGTGATCCTGGCCCATGTGCCGGTTGGAGCCAGGACTTGCGGTAAGCTGCTCACCCTTACCACAAACCTCCAGAGCCTCACACAACATCCTCCGGTTGCTCTGAAAACCTGAGGTTTCTGGAAGGTCTATTTCTGGTTTTTGTTGGAAAACTGGAAGTAATGAGTAATAGCCCTCTGGAAGCTTCAGAAAGCATTTGGAAGGTAAGAAATTGCCCCAACCCTCAGAAAGGATCCGGAGGGTGAGTGGCAGTGGCAGGGAGGGTTTACCCAAGAGCATCAAAAGCATGGTCTTCTGGTCATTTTTTACCCTCTCCCATGCTTCTGGTGTGATCTTCATTACTGCCTTCAGATTTTCTTTGACAGAGCATCAGAAGATTATGAATCCTACATACAGCAGTGTTTTGTTACTCATGTTTCTGGCAGACAAGTCACAAGTGTGGGATTGTGAAGTAGTTTTGAGGAAAAGGCTTGTCTAAAATGTCACTAGTGTCAGAGATTCTAGAACAGAGAATTGTATAAATACCCTGATCCTGTTGCACCCATTGAACATTTCAGGTCAAGTGTTTCACCTGTGATTTAGGGTGAAATCCAGAGTCCTTACTCCAAAAATCCAAAAACAGGGAGTCCTTGCTCCGGAGTAAGAACAAGTTACTCTGGATTCCAATATGAATTTCCCATAGGTTTTCACTAGGTGCATGTAATGTCTCTTATGTGCTCCCATATTTACTCTGGATTGTGCCCTTAGTCCCATTCTGAAATGATGTGATGTTTATTGTGCAGAGCAAATATGGAACATTAGGCTCTGTGCCCCATATCAGATTTTCCTTGGTGGTTTTCTCAGTGTCATCATTCCATGAGAGCTTGAAAAACAAGGATTCTCGCAGCATGTGATCTATTTTTGTTTCACATTTATTTACCTTGGTAACAGACTGAGTGTATTCTTGTCTGTAACTCAGAACAGGGCAACTAGTGTAAAACACCATTATGTTTTGGTGTGAAATGTGGGCTGGAGGTCACTAACAGGCACTGATCTTTGCTGTATTTTGTGTACTTATTTCATTTCTAATTTAAGGCTAGAACTTGCCTTCTTCATTAGATGTAGAGCAACATTGCGTGATTTAATGCTATCACCCTTGCTAACTAGGTAAGGGCAAATCCAGATTAACTATGGGGAGTCCTTTCCCCGTGTAAGAACAACTTAGGGTGCAATCCAGAGTAACTACGGGGAGTCCTTGCTCCGGTGTAAGAACAATTTGCTGTGGATTGCAGTATGAATTTCCCATAGGTTTTCATTAGATGGTGCAGTAACTACGGGTACACGTAATGTCTCTTACGTGCTCCCGTAGTTACTCTGGATAGTAGGGCCACTCTGGATTCCAGTATGAATTTCCCATAGATTTTCACTAGGTGGTGCAGTAACTACGGGTGCATGTAAAGTCTCTTACGTGCTCCCGTAGTTACTCTGGATTTGGGGGGTTGAGACACTTTTTCAGGTGGCTGCTCTTTTATTTAGCAGGGGGGAGAGTAACTGGTGTTTTTCACCCTACCAGTGTCTTTTGTAGTGGCTGCCTGCTGTTGTTCTTGAACATCTGTTAATTGTGAGCGCTGTTTAGTTATTTTATTTTTCTCTGTCAACCGCTTTGTGAAATGCTAATTGAAAAGCAAAATATAAACTTATAATAAATACTAATAATTGCTGAACAGCTAAGTAATTGCCTTGTAGAAGAAACTAAAGAAGACATACCAGTGGAAGAGAGTGGGCAAATGGATCTCTTTATCAGCTGTGGAGGATTTTCATGCATTGAAATTTACAGAGTTAAGTGGCAGCATCAGGGGTTCTCTGAGAATTGGCAAACCCAAAATTTATGCTCCTGAAGGGCTTTCTAGATGCTTCTACCTCTCAGCCTTATTCAGCTAATCTCTACTTTTTCTGGATAAAATTGCAAATATGTGTGTCTTTTCTACACACTGGTTGTCTGCTCTAAAATAGGAGTCTCCAGACCCCAGCCCGGGGGCCAAATGTGGCCTAAAGCAAGCCTATGAAATCTGGAAAACTAATCAGATTTTCCAAAAAACCTAAAGCAACTTTTTGTGCTCTCTGAAATGTTACAAGGCTTTTGGAGGGTTAAATAGCTTTTGGAGGGTGAAATCATTAAAAGGCATTATTTCTGTTATGTGTGTTGGTGCTTGGGGAAATCCTGGAAATTTGAGTCTATTCATTCAAGATCTATCTTTAATGTATTAATTTTGTATTCAAATTCTTTTGGCCCTCACCAGCATGCCACATATTTGTTGTGGCCCTTCAGCCAAGGTGCTTGTTCCTCCTGTGGCCGGGCGTCCATTGGGCAGAGGAAACATGCCTCCAGAATGAATTAAATATGTTACATGAGGCGCCACTGTACTGGCTTAGCTGATCTTAGAAATGGAACAGAACAGGTGCAATACCTTTGACAGATCTCTTGCACTAATAGCATCTGGAGGACCACATTTGGATACTGTATTGAATATAAGTTGCAAATATTGTCAGGTGGGACATACTTAAATTAACTATGTAGTTGCTACAATATTTCGACAGAGGAGATATTAGCTCAATAAGGAAATTATTTTAAGTTGCCAATGGCCTCAAAATCTATTTTGTAGCATATAGCTGTAGTTCCCAAACTGTTTCTACTTGTGGCACCCTTGTCCTACTGGGGCACTAGAACATACAATATTAGGGTTATAACCCTGTACAGTATATAGGGCAGCAGGTTTTAGCAAGGATTTTGGCTGGTTTCCATGGCTTTCCTGGGATACGCAATTCATAGTTCGGGAACCACTGGCTTATAGTGATATGAAGAGTACTCTGTGAAATAATTTTAAATTCAGTGGTGTTCACAAATCTTATCTAAATCTTTTGAGTGGAAACTAAATTTAACGCTTGCTTAGAAAATAGGGCCACTACATAATTGACAAGGCAGATTGGAATAGGGTGAAATATTGTCAGCAACTTGATAGGAAATATTCAGCAGACTTTCAGATAATCAACTTGGCAATAACTGATGCATTACGTATCCTGTTATATATCAGGATTGAAGACATACAAGCTGGGATCATGCTTTTGAAGATACTGGTAGCTTAAAATAATAGCCGCAGGTATGTGACTCCCAAACTGGGCTTCTGCTCTTAGCTGGGTGCTTTACGTTTAGCCTTGAAAGGTAGATAAAAATGGAGACATGCAAACTGATAGCTGTGAATTCTTTCAGTACGGCAAGTCAAGGATTTCAGTCTTCCAGTAGTTTTAAAATAAAACTCAATTTGAAGATGGTGGACAAATTTGTGCAAAGTGTGCCTTGCAGTGCTGTTTGGTTTATATAAGTGCAGATGCCAGCTATCTGTAATGACAAATGAAAGCCAATGGAGTTTGACATGAAGTGAAGCTAAAAGGATGGTAAGAGGATAGAAAGAATGGTGGGCTTGAGGCTAAGGCAACTTCTGATAAAGGAGAATAGAGAGCCTGGATATGGTCTGTTCTTGTCCAGAGGCTGTTCTTGTCCAGTGGCCTTGGTGGCCAGGGACAAGCGATTACAAGAACTCACACTTCCCACTGGAGCATATCCATCCATCAACAGTATGTATTTATATATCGTTTTTTCAACTAAAAGTTTACAAAGTGTATAACAGCGAAAATGGAATAACTAAGGACTAATGTTCATGACTTGCCTGTACACCAGGCTGGTGAGGGCCAGAATTTCAGATATGGTGACAGAACAGAGTAGATTTATTTATTCATGATCATTTTGAAGATGGCACAATATGTGATGCGCTTAACTGTGATATTAACTTTGATGCAACTAAATTGGTAAACTTGGGTTACAGGATATGGCTTTTTTTAAGGCAGGGATCAAAGAATAACGTGATGATTTGACATTGTCACACAAATAGGTTTACATAATTATTCTGCGAGGTTGACTTTTTAATTTGGATAAATGCAGTACTTTTTCCATGGCACAAACAAGCATGGTGACATTTCACCAGTTGTCACTTACTAGTGAGTTTGGTCATAGGTGTCTGTTTTCTAATCCCATTGAGCCATGAGCCCCCTGGACCAAGTTAGACTCTCTGTGCCTCAGTTGCACCTATAAGATGGGCTTAATAGTGATCCTATCTCATAATGTTCTTCCAAGACTGAATGAAAATAAATGTTGTTAGCCTTGTAAACCTGGAGGCTGCTGCTTCTTAGCTGCCATCCCTCATTTTTTTCTTTAGCAGTGTATCCTCCCTAGGTTCTTCCCCTCTGAAAAAGGTTACAGAAAGAAACACTGGATTTTTAAAAACATGGATATTAATCCATTGATTAACACAGTCATGGTCTTCCCACCCAAATGTGATAAAAACTAGCAAAAAGCGTACCCATGTTGCGGGAGTAAAATTCCCCCATACACCATCCCCCCACAGCACAACATCCCCTATGCGCATCAGCACCCCCCATGCGCATCAGCACCCTCATGCGCAGCATCTTCCCCAATGCAACCGCTCCCTCCGAACGAAATCCCCCCCACTGCACCAGGCACTGAGCTCCAAATTGGCTGGAGGTTGGTCAGTTTTCCATGTTAAGTATAGGACAAAAACACGTTGCACCCCTTTTCAACCCCTTAAGGGTTAAACTTTTTCACATCGGTTCTTGGTGGGTGTTCATGTGACAGAAGGATTACCCTCCCCGAATTTCATGCTTCTAGGTCTGGGTGTTGGGGACCCTCGGTTACTAATTTTTCAATGCAAAGTATAGGGAGGAAAATGTGTTGCTATATATATATATATATATATATATATATATATATATATATATATATATATATATATATATATATATATATATATATATATATATATATATATATATATATATATACCTCTCTCTCTTATATATATATATATATATATATATATATATATATATATATATATATATATATATATATATATATATATATATATATATATATATATATATATATATATATATATATGAGAGAGAGAGAGAGGTTTGGTTATTGTGAAAACCCCTGAACGCACATATCAGTCTGATAAACTCTGTGTACATTTTCTTGTTCACTTTCATGCCTACCATATGTCATGGCATCACTGGCTATGGCATCACTGGCATCACTTAGTTTGCAACTGGTTGTGCTCAAAAGTGGCAGTGTGACAATTCTAAATGAGGATCTATGCCAGACTATGAGAGTAGCTCTTCTGTAGAAAAGGATGAGCTATTAATACAGTAATGAGCTGTGCAACTGTTGTAATTCATCTCTGGCATGTAGTGTTTATAGAGGACTTGGGTTCTTTTCATACAAGCTACTTGCACTTATTATAAAATGCTGTTCTCCGTCTCTTGTTTATAATAGGGTTGGAATGTATCTTGTTTTCCTGCAGCAGAGAGCTCTGTACCAGCTGAGTAGATGGCATTTTAGGGTTTTCACCTTTAGATGGAAAGCAGCAGGATTCTTTTTTGTTTTAGTCATGGCACTCAAGTCTTAGCAACTTCCTAGGGAGCTTTACTGGCCGTAGGTTCTGAATGGTTTAGGCAGTGGAATTGCCAGAATTGGAGAGACATTGTTTTGATTTCCACAGAGACTATGTGGAATCCATGACTTATGGTCCATGACTTCCAGAAATTCTGGTTAGTGCCAACTTTGTTTAAGATCAGGGTACTGAGAGCTAAGAAACTATGGAAAAATGAGGCAGCATTTTTGAAATCTTTGAATGTTCCCCTGTGGTCTCACAAAATGAGACCTGTAAGTTTTATGTTTGCTCAGTGCCTCCTTTATCATCTATAAATTCTTAATATGGAAGAATAGAGGAGTGTTTTGTTACTGGACTAGCTCAGCTTGGTTATCTAGTATTTATATACCTCTTTTCAACTAAAAAGTTCACAAAGTGGTTTACAAAGAAAATGAAAAAATAATGGCTAATGGGTCCCTAGCCCAAAAGGGCTCATAAACAATCTTTATGGCTTTTAAAGGCTATAGACTTACAGGTCCTGTTCAGTGTAAATAGATGTGTACAGTCTGATAGCTGGTTGCCTTGATAGCTGGCTGCCTTGGGATAAAGATAAGAATGCAGTGTTTTAATTCAACCAAGTCTTGCCCAGGTAAATGGTTTGGTGCACTTTAACCTCACAGACAGATTTACTGAAGAAGCTAACAAAATATGGATATATGGCAGGTGTGGGGGTAAGAACATGGTCAAGGAAAATGCAACACCTCCTCTGTCAACTCTTCATATGTTACGTTAAAAAAGACCACAGGATGCTTCTAAAATCCCCCTTGCTCCTGTGCATTACATGTAAGAAAATAACATCTTAATGGTAACTAGGGTGGGACCCCTACAAAAAACCCTTTGCCCCTTGGCCTCCAAAACCTCCCCCTTTGCCCTCTAAGACAACTTGCACATGCAAGGGTGCCAGATTACTTTGTGGTATTCCAAAGCGATGGTTACCTAGATAACTAGTCTTACACACTTCTCCAGTTCTGTCACCTTTCAATAGCCAGGATACATTACTGTGCGTGACAAAACTGCTTTTTCTCTCCCTCAACACTGCCTGTCAACAGTTAAAACCTTCATGAGGTATGTGTGCATTTTCTCAAACTGCATCAGGTCTACTGCAACCAGAGGTTTTATTTACAAAGGAAGCAACCTCAGTTTCATCACAAGATACACCATCTTATCAGAAGTTCTTATAAGATAGACTGTTCTGCAAAGCAGAAGTTAGGATTTGCCCAGCCTCGCATAGTCTTATAGCAGAGCAGGGAGTTGAATCTGAGGATAATGTTTAAAGTATGAATTCTTTTCCTAAAACTTGTTGTCTGTGTTGGATATGAAATTCTACTATAAAGCAGTCTTTGCAATGGCAATAACACTGCCTCTGCTTTGGGAAAGTAATCCTCTTCTTTGGAGCGTAGTAGCAGTTGACAGGTTTCCAGCCAATGGGTTTCTTTCCAATATGGTAAAGGTGTCCCCCACTGGTTGTACTGCTAGTCATGACCAACTGTAGGATGTGGTGCTCATCCCCGTTTCTAAGCCGAGGAACCCAGTGCTGTCTAAAGGCATCTCTGTGATCATGTGGCCAGCATGAGTATACGCCAAGGTGCTCAGAACGCTGTTACCAAAGGCCAAATCTTGCAATGTGTGAAGACCAAGACCTGCCTGAACCAAGGGTGTCTCTGATAGGGAAGCCTTCCTGCTAACAGCAGATAATGAATGAGAGTTATCTGCAGTAGACAATGCACCTTGCTTCGTCACTGGAAAAGGAGGCATCTTGCCTGCAGCTGGAGATGAGGCATGCCTGACTGTATCTACACAGCCAGTGTCCCCAGCTTGCTGCATGATCAACCTGATTGGTCATGGCAAGGGAGTTGATTTGAAGGGTGGACTATCAGGTTTAAGAGGGATGCAACATGTCTCCATGCAAAGTTCCTACGTTAGCAAATATGTTTACATTTATTACTTGTTAGTGGCCTACCACACATTTTCTCCAAGAACATTTTCTCCAAGAACAAAGATGGAGTTGGGTTTGCTGGGTGCATCAGAAAGTCTTAATAAGAAAGTTGTTGTCCTGGCCAGCTAACCAAGCGTTTTAGTGCTTGACTTCAGAGGAAACCTGACCAGAGTTTCCTCCAAGGGACAAGTTGAGCTTCTTCCCATTCAGTCTGTGCTTCTAGCATTATTGTGTGGGTTTGCTTGGCCATTCTATTTGCTGAATTAACAAACTTCTGTTTGTTTGAAGGTACATGGGGATAGGACTCTCGGCCCAAGGTGTCAACATGAACAGACTTCCTGGTGAGTCACTGTTAAGAATTGTTTGTGCCACTCAGCCTGTGCTGTGTTAATAATCACTATACTAAAATTGTGCAATTCTCAGGGGGAAACAAAATGTGCCCACTTCCTCTGGTTCTAGAGACAGAGTGTTGACCAGGGAGTATCTCACTAAGTAGAGGCTTTGTTTTCGTGTCTGAACCTGAACTTCCTATAAATGTAAATTCATTGTTTTTGAACTGCATGGGATATGCGGAGCTCTGCTTCAAAAACAGGGGTACCTTTATATATAGAATATAACAGCCAGCAATAAACTGTGTGTTGGTGATTTCTACCACTCACCCTTGCTTTTATGCTTATAAACCAGCAGTTCTCAAACTTAACTGGGTCATGGCACTCTTCTTCCTCACTGCCCTGTCACGTCAATGCCATACTATGGATCTCATGAGAACAGCACAAGATACCAGCCAGCCAAGATTGTGGCATCTTGGAGAGCTGGGAGGAAGGGGACATTGTAGACATCCCACGGTGCCTCTCTCTGTGTGTTGCAATGTACAGTTTGGAACCACTGCCATAAACTAATTACCTGTTCATCAGACATATTCCCATCTGCAATACAGCATAGAATTGCAGACCATCTTCACTTATAACTATCCCTACAATCCAGAGGTGGGCTGTGGGTGGCGCAAGTGGCTAAGACACTGTGCCTGTTAACCAGCAGGCCAGGGTTCAATTCCCGGGTCGGCCCCACAAGACAGGGTGAGCTCCTGTCCTTAGCCCAGCTCTGCGACGCCAGCTGGATCCAATCGTATTGGCTCTGCCTTTCCATTGGACTAATTCAGTGGCATGGAGAGGGGGGATTTGCTGCTTGGGTATCAGCCTATCCTCCGTAACAATCCAACCCAGGCTTTCGTGCTTCGCATGCAGCGTATGCAGCGCTGAGCACGATACCATAGTCTTTCAAGACTGACGGAGGCCTGCTTTTTTAATCCAGAGTAACTATGGGAAGACGTAAGAGGCACTTACTCTGGATTGCTCTATGCATTTCCCATAGGTGGCACCGTAACTATGTCAGTGTAGAAAGTCCTGTAGTTACCGTACTCTGGATTGTAGCCATAGTTTCCTTCTGCTACAAAAGACATACTGATGTCTCCAAGGTGAGTTTAGAGCATGAGAGGAAGAGCATCTTTCCGGGTCACTTTAGTGACGTGTAAAGATTAAATCCATATATGGGTCTGAATGCATTTTAAATATCTAGGTTTTATTCTGCCGCTGTGACTAACATTATTTTAAGAACGAAGGGGTCAGTAGCTGGTCATTCCCAGATAAAACCCAGATCTAAGTGCTATGTCTCCTCCTTTCCTTATGGCGTGCTGTACTTGATGCATGTTTGCAGCCCTCTATTATGGTTCATCTGTAAGTTTTTCATATTTGCCTGCCTCACTGAAGAGCCTGCCTCACTGCGGTAGAAGAGCTTCTGTTACCTTGTTCTATAGTCTAGCTGGAAACACCTCTCCACCCTTGCTTTTTCTATTCATCCATTGGGGCTTGTTCTGAAACCTGCTCGTTGAATAGTTAGGACTTTGTCTTTTTTTAGCGTTCCAAATAAGCAAGCCCTGTAGTTGCTTCATACTCAGCCTAGAATTGCATGCACTTAGTGTTTGAACTTGGTTGCAAGGTCACATATGCAAATGTCAGGTAAAATCTATGAACGTAAGTAGAGTGTGCCCATGTGATTCATGCTAAATGCAGGGCTTTTCGGCTTCACTTGCTGTTTAATGTTTTGTCACTAACTACTAGAAATTCATTGGCCTGCAGCTTCCAAGAGAATGTCCATTCATCAAACCTGAGGTTAGTGCCTCCGCCTGTCCTTTCCAGCAAAAGCGATCCATTGTGTTGACAAAGGATCACTAGAAATGGCAGGTGCTGAGCTCTGTTTGCAAAACTCTTACAAAATCACTACTTTTTGTGGAGTACTGAGGCTGCATTTTAGTGACAGTGTAGCATAAGGCACAAATTCAGAATGGTGAGCAGTCATTCTGCTCGACTGTCTGGAACCTCTCAGTATTGGTTGAATCAGAGGTAGAATTTGCAACACAATAATGGTGTTTG
The DNA here is from genome assembly GCA_030015325.1 of Cryptoblepharus egeriae. Lineage (NCBI taxonomy): Eukaryota > Metazoa > Chordata > Lepidosauria > Squamata > Scincidae > Cryptoblepharus > Cryptoblepharus egeriae. The sequence goes on along the minus strand of JAREYC010000010.1, from coordinate 36,442,725 downwards.
AATATGCTGTTATCTAAAATAGATTGCACAATTTTGTGGTTGTCTGGGCTAAATGTGCACCACCAGCAATATGTTGTACTCTGCCAGGTACATCAAGTCCTCCACTTCTGTGTTTTATTTCTGCAGTCCCAAGAAAACAGCAAAAACAAGTTATTGAGCCTCTTGACAATTTGTTATACACAGCCAGTGGTTTTTGTGCATTTTGGATCACAGTTTATGCAGAGCTGTTTTAAAAGAACTGTGCATTCAGTATTTCCTGAGAAGACATTCTTTATTTTGCTTTCCTTTGCCTCTATTTTTAATCATGCATATTCCTTTTCTTCCAAAGAGCTCAGGGCAGCATATATGGCAATTATTCCGTTGTAAACCTCCTTGAAATAGATCAGACTGCCATGGGCTTAGAGATCACCAGTTTATTTGATTTATATCTCACCTTTCTTCCTTAAAAAGGGAAACCCAAACCCAGTTAAGATTTCTGGCTGGGATGGAATTCAAATTTCTCTTTGGTCCAAGCCTGTTCACTTCCAAGTTGTATCCACTGACCTTCTGGTTAGGAGGTGTGTTAGCAGATAACCCAGTCTCCCTGGTTATTGTAGATCCGTGACTAAATTAGATTGAATGTACCACTTTCTGCATGATTGAGTTGAAATTGCCTCTGTTTTGCATAGTTCCATAGGAGGAAAAAGTACGGCCTCCTTCTCTACATTTCCTGGCAACTTTTTTCTTTAGGTAATAACAGAAGATTAAACAGCTTCTCGCTTTGTTTCTCATTTTGTAAAGTTCCACTGCTTTCAGTTTAGAACCAAAGAATGTCTTCTCAACTGATGGTAGAAATAAACAAAAGAAGCATTTTGACACCAGGTTAAATCTCTAGAGACAGAGGAATGAATACAGAATGCCTGGGGATTCCTAGCTGGCAAGGTTGAGCAAACGTTTGTATGGAGGTTAAAAGACAAGCCAAAAGCAAAACAGTTCAACACACATTTTGGTGCCTTAAAAGTTAGACTTATTGGTCAATATATTTGGGTGCTGATTCAAAAAAATGGTACCAGTTTTGCTCTGTCAGCTCTAGTTTTGGAGACTTATATGCTGATTCAACTTGTCATCTGCACATCAGCATCAAGAGGGGTTATGCTGTATCTCCAAAACTACTGCTGATAGGGCAAAACTGATGCCATTTTTGAATCGGTGCCCAAAGTATATTCAGGAATAGGTCTAACTTCTGAGGTCTAACTTTTTTTTGTTAGCCAGGGTTATAAATCTATTTTGTTTTGCCTTTCTGGACATTTTCCCTACCCTACAGCCTCACCCTAATCTAAGAGATTGGTTCCTATGTCCTTTATCATAGTGGGAGTGATATTCCCACTATGATAGTGGGGAGTCCCTTCTCCAATTCGAAGAGACACTCGTTCAGCAAGCTGAGGCAAAGAAGCAGTCCCGGAACCAGCGAAATCTGGGTGATGGGAAGGGGACAGACTTTATCTGTCCTCAGTGTGGAAGGGATTCCCACTCTCAAGGTGGCCTTTTTAGTCATACAAAGATGCTGTTTTAGGACCACCATTCAGAGCTCAATACTTTCAAGACTGAAGGATGCCAATGCCAGTAGATGGGCAGGTGGAAGTGAAAACTTAATGCATTAATTGGCCCAGATGTGAGAGACTAAGGCAAGTAAAAAAACCATTATGCTCTAGTTTGCTTTCATAGCATCTGGGTGTTACCTAGATTAACTTGTTAAACTGTTTTGGCATCACCTGGCTCCTTTAAGTTTCACCATGTGAAGCTTACCATGTTGATCTTCATGGTCCATTGAACTGACTTAGAGCCAAGTCCTTTGTTCTTTGGGGTGGGGGAGAAGGTAAATGACAAATGCCACATAGCTGCTATTCCAAAATGATTCATCAGCCCTTTCAGGATTGTGACCCATTACAGGATCTGCCTCACTGGATGGAACTGCCTGGGAGCTCTCTGGATGGTGCTGTAATGGGAGAATGGTAGTGGTATACCACTAAAACAGTGTTTCCAAATCTGGGTTGGGACCTACCTCTGGGTCACATGCTGGTTTTGGGTGGGCTGTGAAAAGTTTAAAACAATAAAATAAAATAAAAAATTTGCAAACATCCTTGCAAAGTTGCAGAAGAAAATAACAGCAACAAGCATTCTGGATAGAGGGATTACTTTTATGGCTGGAATGCTAGCCTCTTTGAGGTTATTTTCATAGCCCAAAATTAAAAATCATATTTTCCTATTTTCTCTAGTAATTAGTGTGCTATAGATCACATGTGAACCCTGTTCCAGCCTTTTGTCTGGCCTGAAGTCACTAACTGCAAATCTTCCTCTCTAGCACATTCTTCTGTTACCCTGGAATGAATGGAAAGGTTGGGGGAGCTGTCCTTGAATTCCATTTCCAGAAAGAATCTAGCAGCTATTGTATACTCTTGGCTGAAGAACAATACACTCCTATCTGGGATGGTTATTCTCTTCCACCAAGTGCATAGCTTCAGGAGGGATGCATCTGGAGCATTAAGGGAGGAGGGGACAGAGGACATCCACCTGGCCAGCCAGATCAGCCAAATCAATCCTGATGATCAGTGGGGTGCCACATCCTCCTCACATCTGGAATCTAGCAAATGTCTACACAGGCATACTATACATAAGGTCTCTAGCAGCCCTGGAGGCACATGCCCCTTGTTGTTAATTTAACTGTTTCTATACAACACTTTTTGTCTAGTAAAACTATGTGGTTCATGATAGAGTGTCATTTTAAGACAATGAGTGTTGTCTTAAAAAGTTTGGGAAGCACTACACTTAATTCTGTAGCTGGTGAATTAAGTAAGTCTGGCTTTTTTGGTTATTTCAGATTTCTCATGCCTCCAGAAATGCTGGTTGAAAAGGTTGGATTCTGGTCTAACATCTTAGTGATCCTTGTGCTATCTCCGTGTGGTTGTTCCTTCCCTGGTGAAATATAACCCCAGTGGTTGAGGGAATGTTCTTTTTACTTATGTTCTTATGTCCCGTTTTAGATGCCTTGGTTACTGATGTGAAGCAGCTACAGTAGCCATTGAGAGCAAGACTATGCAAGTGTGCTTGGCTGACCGCTCAGTTTATGCCTTGAGAGATTTACTATAGCTCGGGTTCATTCATCTAATTCTTTTGCCTCCTTCCTTTGTTTCTTACCTTGGCATGAAAAATTGGCACAGCTGAAGATCCAGAAGGCCTGAGTGGGCGGTTGATTCAAGATTGCTTCCCTAAGGGTGTGGTGACTAGATGTTCTGGAAAATACTGGGGATTCCACTGCTGGGTTGTCATATGGGTGTATACTCTAGAAACTATTGTTGCTAACGTCAGATGTTGTTCATCATTCTCAAATTAGATGATTGCATGTTTTTGGCAGTGAGGATGAAGTAGGTCACTCTGTTCTGTTTGATTCTGAGTTGGGGCTGTGGGTGGCACAAGTGGCTAAGACACTGTGCCTGTTAACCAGCAGGTCAGGGTTCGAGACCCGGGTCGGCCCCACAAGACAGGGTGAGCTCCTGTCCTTAGCCCAGCTCTGCGAGGCCAGCTGGATCCAATTGTACCGGCTCTGCTTTCCATTGGACTAATTCAGTGGCGTGGAGAGGGGGGATTTGCTGCTTGGGTAACAATCTATCCTCCATAACAATCTAACCCAGGCTTTCATGCTTTGCATGCATCGTATGCAGCGCCGAGCACGATACCATAGTCTTCCGAAACTGACGGAGGCCTGAGGAAGAAGAAGAAATGGAAGAGTTTGGCCTTCCCGAGTGTTATTCTTGATACTATAACTCCTGAGTCATTCTAGATAAATGTGTTGACAAGCAGTTGAGAGAGCCTGACAAATTTAACAAGTGCTCAAAGGATAGGTGCAGTTCGTGTTGTCATGTGCCTGGGTGTGTGTATATATTCTGAAGCTGATTTTGGCCATCATGGGTTTCTAAAGTGGTTTTGAGAGGTCATGTGCAGAAGTTGGGAAGGAAAAATTCTCTTCAGCCAATATCCCCAGGACCACAGTTGCTTTGACACTTCTGCTTCTGGAATGACAGGAAAAACCATTCAGACCACCACATCATGTGTCATATTCCGCACTCTACATCAGTGATTTTCAACCAGTATTCTGTGGCACACTGGTGTGCTGTAGATAGTCCTCAAGTGTGCCGTGAGAATTTGGAGACTGACATTCATTAATAGGAAAATTGGGGGATTTGAATATCTGGTGTGCCTTAACAATTGATGGTGTGCCTTGACAATTTCAGTGCCTTGTTAAGTGTGCTGTGACATGAAAAAGGTTGAAAATCACTTCTCTACATACATACATTTAAACACAAATAAACTTGTCTGGAGCTAAGCAGCCTGAACTTCACTTTTAAGAGGAAATGCAGTGCAGGCTGTTGCCCTGGGAATGGGGGCAAATAATCCCATGCTTTTGGCTCTTTGTTCCAAAGGAGCTATGGGCTATTTTGATAGCTTTCCTCTTGGGGTGGGATCCTGCTGCTCTGCCAGTCAGTGATCACCTGTGGAATAGCAGAGTATATTTAGTCCATGATGAGTTGACTGTGGGTTGTGTAACATGAAGCTTCAATACCTCCTTGACTGGAATCTTTTTTTACATTGAGAGAGAGGAAATATTGCACATAGCATGTGGCTGAACATAAATCTTGTGAAAGCTGCACAAGACCTAGTTCTGTGACTACAAGACCCTTCTGTTAAAACAAAGAAGCCTTCACTCTGTCTGTTGAAAGGTGGGCTTTCATAGAGGACCCTTTAAGCTTTTCTAGGAAGTGCAAGTGTTTATTTCTGGCTCCTCTTGGGCAAATAGATCCAAATTGTGCTGAAGGCATCCATGTGGTTGAATGCCAGCCATGTATCCTAATCAAGCTTTGCTCCCAGAATGATGGAAAGATCTTGTGGTATGTTGGTGTCATTTCCCATCACCAGGAGCGCTAAAATTCTAGTGCTGGCTCTTCAGCATTTTTGAAATGAGGCTGTTGACTTTCTCTGACTTGGTGCAAACTTAGCTCAACTTAGTGCAAACATAATTCCCCTGCCTCATAGATCTGTTTGGGAGAGCCACAGGACCATCCCCACTCCCTTGAACCCCTTTAAACATAACTGAAACTAAGTGTGAAGCTTCCAAAACACCATTAAGAACATTGCTCGGGTCAACAGGGTTGAAAGGGCTGGATTCCAATTCGACAGGGGAGAAAGAAAGGGATGGATTCCGATGTTTCACCCTCAGCTTTGGAGTGCATCCTTAGGAGTTACAGTGACTCTTCTCAAGCTTGTTTGGAAGTGTGTACATTGGAAGCCCAAGTTATGGTGGGTCAGCAACACAGTTGGGAGAAACAAATGTTTTCTGGTCCAACTGAAGGTGATGGTTTTGACCTTTAAAGCCCATATGGGCCTGACTATGGAGAGCCCTGGTTTAAAGGAAAAATTCTAGGGACACCGAAGAGTCTGAATTTCCCAGGCTTTCCATTTATAGTCATGACTGTGGTGCCCTGATCATATTGGTTTGTCACAGGACATCACTTGTCCTTCCTTGGATCATCCTAAATACATTTGAGAAGGTAGAAGATTAATTTCTGATGCGATTATATAGAGAGAGGAGTTGCTAACATGCTTTGGTAGTCATTGGAGATGATTGCTTTATATGTAGGATGTGTTCAGCCCTTGTTCCTTCAGTGCCAGTAAACAGTGTCATCTTATTGGAGCAGCACCAAAATGTTGGACATTGCTCCTTGACTTCCCAGTTTAAAAAGTTTTCTTATGTGCTCTCTGCCTCCACAGCATTGTTTCCATAATCAGATGCAGAAGAAAGCAGGTGAGGGGAGGAGAATTTTCCAGAAAGGAAACACATATCAATTACTGTAGCTATGAAAGGATAAACTCAATCAGGAATCATATGAAGCTGAACTGACCCCCACCCCCAACTTCTTTTCCTCTTCGCCCCCTTGCTTATATAGGGCTTCAGTGGCACCGTCCTGAGTATCTTACTTTTGCAATCTGTATCATTTCTGAACCAAAATGTGAGAAGCCATGACTTCAAATGATTATAGTGGTACCAGGAGAGAGAAAATGGCAGCGATTGTGGGTGATGTTTGTCTCCATCCAGTCTTGTTCCCCTGTCTCCAAACCCTTGTGATTCAGCAAGAGAGCCTTGCACTTGGCTGTTTTGATCACAGGCAGAATTGGGCACATTTGCCTAAGACTGGGTCATTTGAGGACATTTTCTGGTTCTGCCAGGATGCTCTTATCTTGCAGGCACAGCCTGTGCTCCAGCACTGCCCTCCTTCAGTATTTAGCTCACTTTGCTACCAAATAGAAAATATTCTGGGGATGTGGGGAAGGGGATTTTTCCAACAGCACAGTAGGGGAAGAGGAAAAGGAAATTTAGAAGTGGTTCCAAGTACTCATTAAGAACCTTGATGTCATTTGAGGATTCTGAGTCCTTTGACACTCTGACATTGGGCATTAATACAGACCCTATCCTTATTAAATGTTCTCACGTACTATAAACATTCTTAGTAAAATTCCATATTCTCTTGCTTTTAGAGGGAGTTGTGATCAAACACATCTGATTTAAAACAAACAAGTTTACAACTGAACAGGGGTTTTTTTGCCTTACGAAAGGTTTCCTATTCACCCATAGGAAACCTTCAGTACTTAGGTGCAAATGTTGAATTTTAATCATGCATTTTTGTAAAGAGATATTATGACTTTAACCTGAAGCTTATTACTTTTTTCTCTCCTCCAGTATATTACAAATTGGAACTCTGTGTATGTGTTTTGTAGGCAAATCTTTAGTGAATACATTCTTCTGACACTTTCTAGCTTGTAATCTAGCACTTTTTTCAGCACTCTGGTGTCACTGCCCTATCTTTTCTTATGTGCTTTCAGCAACCCTCCTGTTTTCCATAACACTCTGAGCAACATGAAGTACAACTCTACCTGTTCACTCTTGGCTTTGTATGCAGATGTGTCACTGTATCTTGTGATGTGCAGTGCAACTTATTGCTGTTTCCTGTTTGTGCATCCCTACGTCAACCCATTCATTTAAATTGGCCTTGTGATATTTTCTAGGTTGGGATAAACATTCCTATGGCTACCACGGGGATGATGGACACTCCTTCTGCTCTTCAGGGACTGGCCAACCTTATGGACCCACATTCACCACAGGAGATGTGATTGGCTGCTGCGTGAACCTCATCAACAATACCTGCTTCTACACAAAGAATGGGCACAGCTTAGGTAGGCAAACAGACGTTTAACATATTTGTTTCCTAATTGCCATCTGCACAGCTGTTCAGTCTTCCCAGCTCAAGCTGCAACTTGCAGTTTTGATTAAGGCGTTTAGGGAGAACTAAATACTGAGAGGGATAACATGACATAATTACTGGTGCTAATGCTAGGAGGTTGCAACTAGTGCTTTTAAATTCGTGTATCTAGTTATCTATCCTTCCCTGCTGTTTCTTACCCAATTTGCAAGAACTCTGTTCATCTGGGCTCATTGAAACAAACATCTTATACAAGATCATTCTGCCTGCTATGGAATAGGGCACAATCTTGGGTTCTCTAAGAAGAAACTGAAGGGCTGGGAAGGATTTGCTCCCATTTTTCATTCTTATAATCAGGAGCAACAATTCTAGCTGAGAGGTTGCTTTAGTATATACACAGGATCATCAGGATGTCCTGATAGTTCTTTGCTGGAGCTGAACAAACTATGCTGTATTGTGGAGGGGAGGGGAGAGAGAAAAATCCTAATAAATATTTATACTAGGGATTCTTGAGCTCTTTCTGAGATGTCTTAGCATCTAGCCCAGGCACAGTGCCTGACAACAGATCCACATTAAAAAGAGTAGCAAACGATTCCTTTGCCATGTTTCATGCTGAGGAAGCTACTTGGCAGCTGCCCTTTCTGTTGACAGAACATTGTAAGAGCCACTATGGAAATGCCAGATTTTTTGCCTGCTTTGTGGAGTCTTTGTAAACACCTGCAAATCAAATATTGTGCCTTTTCTTGGGAATTCACCTAACATTTAATAAAGCAGGACATACTTTACCCTGTTAATAGATATGGATGTTTAAAAAGGTAAAGGTGTCCCCTTGTAGGTTGCCCTATTAGTTGTGACTGATTCTAAGGGCAGTGCTTATCCCCATAAAAAGACCAAGGATCCAGCATTGTCTAGAGACATCTGTGGTCATGTGGCCATATAACTGAACATCACAGGCACACAGAACATTGTTATCTTCCCACCAAAGTTGTACTTATTTATCTACTTGCATTTACATGCTTTTGAACTGCTGCATTGGCAGGAGTTGGGCAGGTGATGAGAACTTACTCAAACTGTTGATCTACTGACTATCAAGTTGACAATCACAGTGTCTTTAACCAATGAGCTTTGCAGCCCTGGTGGGCTTTTGCTAAGGCTCTAAAGGGCAAAGTTCATTTGCATAGAAAGCTGAGCTTTTTGGCTTGATAAGGGTAAAGTATGTCAGTGCCCACACACGAAATCTACATTCAATTGGCATTTTGGGGCCAAAATTTGCCAAAATTCAAGGGGCTACATAGAGCACAATAGAGGTCCTCATTCTGTTGTCTAAAATCCTGTCATCTTTTCCTGCTGTTGCTTCTGAGCTACATGTTGAATGTGTTAGATTTATTTCTCCGATCCATCTGCCTAGAGTATTTATTAAGAGGTTCCTCCATCTTATAAAGTTCCAGTTGAAGAACTGAGGTGTTGGTTGAAGCATTGGCTGGGTCTGTGCAGTTTCTAGTTCAACAGGCCCCTCCCAGATAGACTGCCCTGCACAATCTTGGTTTGTGTTGTGTGGATAAAGTTCATTCTTTTAGTGGTTCCTAAGTTTTAATTCCAGCGATTGTGTATTTTTGCATTTAGCTGTTTATAAGTATTGTCACGATAGGCTAATTTGGGCTTTTTGGTTTAGGGGGGAAAGATGCAGGATGTGCAAGTATTAATAAAATTATGCATAGTGTGGAGTGAACTTTTCCTCTTGTAGTAAAACTCTCAGACAACAATCCTAACCATATCTGCTCAGAAGTAAGTCCCATTGAGTTCAATGCGTCTTACTCCCAGGAAAGTATGTTTAGAATTTCAGCCTCAGTCACTCAGTGAAATTGAAAAGAATAGACAGGTAGAGTTTAGCACAGTGTGTAATTAAGATGGGATTTACTGCTACAGGGTGTGGGGGTGATTGGTAGGTTAGATAGCTTTCGAAAGGGACTAGATTGATTTGTGTAGGATGGGTTGATAGGCAGATATAATCAGTGGGATCTACCAGTAATATCCAGGTTTGGAGGGTGAATGCTACTGAATACAAGTTGGAACAGCCAAAGGGATGGATCATTGACTTCATATTTCCTTGTTTGTGGGGCTTTCCAAAAAAAATCTGGCTGTCCAGTGTGGAAAAATGGATGCCAGCCCATTGAGCATCACTGCTGGATCAGGACTTAGGTGTAAACACCTGTAACAGAAGCCTTTTTTATTGGACAGCTACAGAAGCCTTTTAATTGAAGGATTCTTATTTCCTTCTTTCAGAGGAAGGAAGTTCCACTTTCTTTTGGACAGGAAGTTGGTTCAGAGACCAAACCTATTCTTAAATGAGTATCTTGAGTCAGGGAGTGATGTGCATTTAGAACACCCAAGTGGCTTATTTTTGGCGACTGAATGCAATTTCGCTGTTGCCTTCGTATTCATTTTGTATACACCCTATTTCTCCTTATAATCCTTTGCAGCCTGCAGTGTTGCTGGCCTGTACGTGTCGGAGCTGCTGTGGCTGGCTGAAACTAGAAGCAATCTGTCCTGAGATGCTCCTACTTTAGTGACAGCTTTCTAAATGCCTGCAGAATAACCGTCACCAAAGATGGGCAGTCTCTCATGCACCCCCGCCTCAAATTAGAGTTAAGCGCACAGCGAGTAGTTCTGGCAGGGAGGAAGAAGTAGGGCAAATGACCTTCTGGTACTGTGAACTTTTGCTGGTATATTCTTGGCCTGGTGCAGAGGGACCCAGACTGAAGTAATAAAGATCATGAGGAAAATTCCACTGATAGGATGAGGCAACATGTCTGTGCATTCATTCACTCTGGATCTGTGCTTTGAAGGCATGTTCACTGAGATCAGATATTACTGATCAGGCAGTTGCAGGTCTGATTAACAGTTCTTGCAGTCTATATTCTTACAGTCTCTCTCACACTTCGGCTGATATGTTTGTATGCTCAGATATCATATCTAGGGAAAAGAATTGTATTGCCTAAAGTCAGCAAACAATGGATTCCCTAAAAATTGCTTGAATAACTGTAAAATCTACCAAGTTCTTATACCTGTGAAGGGGGAGGGCCAGGGTGACCATATAGAATGGAGGACAGAGTGCCTCTATCTTTAACCATTGCATAGAAGAGGGGATTTAGAGAGGTTTAGCTCATCATAGAAAGGTTTAAAAAGCAGCCCCTACCTCAGTTCCCTCTTCTATGCAATACTTAAAGGTAGAGGCACTCTATCCTTCATTCTATGTGGTCACCCTGCAGGGAAGGACAGAGATGGGTCTGCAGTAGTATTTTGCGCTTGTCATGACAGTGGTCCTGATTGCTTTCTAACTTTCCATGAAATGGTAAATTTCTGCAGGACAGGCCATGCTTGATTGTAAATCACTGCCCTGATGAGGTTCTTCAGGAACAAATCTCAAATACTACCGGGATCTGTTCTGCCTGGTTGCTGGAGGCACCAAGATAGGATTACAAAACCTGAAAATGATAGGGCTTTTGCAGAGCTGTCTTGTCTAGATCCCATATAAGGTCCTTGTTTTTTTAAAAAAGCTCTGATAGAATTTAACCTCATGAAAAAGAGATGAGTTTGAGGGTGCTAGGAAGCACCTGCAAATTTCAGAATGTAAGTGTTCCTGTCTGAACTGTGACATGAACCCACATGCCATTCTTCTCCCTGTTATGCAGGAAGTCTTTTTTGTACAGCCTAACCTGCATAGAGGATTATGATATTTTAGCTGATGTTAAAAACTGCCCTGAATTCCTCGACCCAGTTGACTGTTTTCTCATATGCAAGTTCTGTTGTGACAGGAAGCATACTCAAAATATGTGTTTAAAAAGTGCTTGATTATGTCAACAACGTTGCCTATGATTTTAAGGAAAATTAAGAATTTTTAGCATAGTAAACATAACAAGCATAAATGGCTTGCTTCTGTACAGACAAACTTTGGATAAGAAATTTCAAATGGAGGGTGGACAGAAATAAGTGACATCCAGTATTCAGTAACCTCTGTCTTAGCTCCTGTTTCCTATATAATCTTATGCTATAGAATTTCACTCATGCAATGTACCCTTAGAAAATCCTGAATTATCTGTTGTAGTGCTCAGTACCTCTAAGTAAAATCTTTATGATCATGAATTCCTAGTCTGGAAAAGCCTGATTCTTACTGAATGTGATAGGAAGGCATCTGTGAATCACCCTATAAGTTGGGCTGCATAACATCAGTCATTTGAAATTTGCCACAGATGGCAGCGGACATAGGGTATCAGTGAATGATGCCACCAGCAAGGAGTGGCAGCCTTGTGTGGCATCCTCTTTCCATTCTTTGACACAACAGTTGCCATGCACAGAGGGGAAGAGCCCACAAGCTGCCTTTGGAATTGACCCTTTGGGCGCAGCATGCAGCTTTGCTTTCTAGATAGGAGTTTGAGTGTGAAGCATCTAACACATTAGGAATGGGAACAAATAGCATAAATAGCAGCAGTCCTGCTGGAAAGCCCTGCTGTTTTGAGTTGCAGTTCTGTCAGTTTGTCCCACTCGATGTCGTCTCTGAACTTAACTGCATGGAGTAAAATCCCTGCCCTATGTTGGTGCCAAAGACTTAATTTATCCCAAAGCACTGCTTCTAAAAGTCAGATCTATGATTCTCTATCAGAGGATTGTTTCCTTCAGGATAGAAACTCTTTGCAGATGTTGCTTCAGCAACAGCGTAAAACATTTTTGTAGATGAGCTTTTGAAGATCTCTTCAGTGATGAGATCTGCAGCGATCCAGAGCACCTGAAGGTTAATAGCTTTTTCCCTGTAGCCTTATTTTTTCTGATCATGGAAAATTGCATGAGTATCACGCAGTGCTGTGTATCAGTTGTATAGAGAAGAAACTGCATTACATCTCAAAACCTGGTGCTTTCAGAACTATTACTGTGGTACCTCCAGGTCAAAACAACCTTGTCAGTGCCACTTGAATGATTCGTATCAGTTCCACTTCATTCTTTGTGTGGGAATCAGCTGGTTTCCAACGTAAGACATGTAACATTGACATATCATACTGTTCCACAATGACAAATGTTCCTTAAAGTACAATGTTTTGTACTCTGGCACCACTCTTTTAAAATATTGTGTGAAAGTACCTTTAATCTTTAATTTTATGAAATTGTTTTAAAATACCTAATGGTTGGGGAACACGTATAAATATATAGGGAATCAAATATGGGTCCTTGAGAATATATTGGCAGCTTATAAATCGTCCTTGATAAACATAATGGATGACACTTTAATGTCAGTCTTGAATTACAAGCTAGCTTGAGGAACTGAGTCTTTCTAAAGAGTGCAGTATCACAGAAGATAGGAATGCATGACTGCCTCTACTGGGACCCAACCTAGAATTTTTTGACATGTTTTGATATGTGTAATAAGTTTAAAGTTGTAGGCAAATGGGGAAAAATCTGTTGTCTTAATTCTAATATTTTTCCCCCCACAGGTATAGCCTTTACAGACCTCCCTGTAAGTACAACTATTTTCAGTATTCTAACAAAAGATGCAAATTGAAGGGAGGGGGATGTATAGTACTGATGTTTCCTTTGCTATGTCATTTGGAAGTGGTTAGTGTTAGGTAGCCTGATTGAAGAGGTTGCATACACATCACATGCAGTCAAGATAGGTCTCAGCCACATGGAAAGGTAACAGCTCTGCTTGCGTGTTGATCTGGCTGCAATTACTGAGGGGATACATCCTTCTCCCAGAGGAAGAGTCCTAGTTCAGTGGAAGTGCTTTGCATGCAGACGGCGCCACTTCAATTCCTAGCCACTCCACTAGGGCAGAAAAAATTCCTAAAACCCTGTAGAGGCATTGCCATGTGTTCCCAGTAAATACATTTGGATAGTGTGTCAGACAGATTGTTGGTAATGATATATTTCCTGCAATTTACCGGCAATGTGTACAAAGTGAATCAGTTGCATATAATTTTTAAAATATTTTGAAATGTAATAATTTACTCGAATCTGATGCTCACCCTTTTCAGCCGAATTCCATCTCCAAAATCAAGGTGCACATTGGATTGATGGTTAATTAGATTTGAGTAAATGCAGTATTTTGATTATAAGTATAGTATGCACATTAGATTCAAGTAAATATGATAGTTTTAAGGAGATGGTTGGTTTTTTAAAAAAGAAAAAACAAAGAAGGCACACTCTGCCCTCTTCCTATAGTTGCATTGGCTGCCAAAAGCAAACCAAAAATAACTTCTAAGTTAGTGGATTACTATGCAGTATGGTTTAGCTAAGCAAAATTAAAAATGGGGAGGGGAATTCCCAGGCTCTGAAATGAATCATTTGAACTAAGACTGCATGCAAGATCCAGACAGTTCTTGCCCTGGCCAACTGGAATGCAAGTTGAGTGCAAAGGAATACAGTGTGGTCCATCCCCTGCGCCCCCAGTAATGCCACTGATAGAATACAAAATACAGAACATAACTGTGTAGTCAGATACAAACAATTCATGTGTGTGTCATGTGTGTTCATTACGGTTTCCCCTTCTGAAAGACACGTACACAAGGCACATATGTTTTGTACTCTGGCATCAAAATGTCAAACATGATGAAAGTACTAGCTGCAGAATGGGTAAGAAAAAAGAAGGCAGATTTAGGCTGCAGTTCTGTGCATATTTACATGGGAGTAAGTTCCATTGTGCTCAGTTGAAGCTACTTCTGAGTGGATATCACAGGGTTGCACTATGCAGTGGAAAGAGTGGGGAGAGACCAGTACACCTGATAACTGACTTTTAAACAAATCTAAGTGAAAGATCATACTGAAGAGAATGCTTTGAAGTTGGAGTTTTGTTTATACATGTAATATTACTTTTTTAGTATTTTATAGCTTCCTCAGTTCAAATCAGAACATATAGCTCTGCAGATGTTATATTCAACTCTATATATCTGCGTCCCTGCCACTATTTTACTTTCTGCTTGCACAACCCTTTGATGTACTGTCTCTGAATTTCTTCCTTTTTGCAGTTGCAGCCTAAACATGCAACCCAAGTTATTTACTGCAAATTTACATGAACTTCAGAAATGTTTGAAGCAGGAGGGGCTGAAGGCCTAAACTGGATAGTGGGAACCTAGTTGCTGTTTTCAGAGAGAGAGGAAAAAGAATTCAGGTGGTGGAAACAGTTCCAGTCAATAACCTTCCTGCATATCATGTGTTATTGCAGTTATACTTTTCTACATATAGATTAGCTCCAAGTACACAACATTCATTTGGGAAACAGTCCACCGTTATGTGAAACTGCAGAGCTCATGAACAGTGGTGTCCTAGAATCACAAAACAGCTGTCTCTGTTGGCTTAGCAGTTTGCCATTCTGGGTGTTGCACACCTTGATGCTGGAGCCTTGCCTGAATTACCTCTCCCTGCTTGCTTTCTATTTTTGGATTCCTCAGTAGGCATGTATTTAACAGGCCAGGAAGAATCGTCTGATGTGCATCTTAGCTTGAAATCTTCATAAGCACTTCTGACTTGCAGTCCCATTTGGCCAGTAGAGAGGGTATGCACGTCTTCAAGGCCATTTGCTTCTGCCTGTAGAAAAGGGGTCTTCCTATGTGTGTAATGACCCTTTGCTCTTGTTGCTTCCCCTTTTGCATAGACATCCAATACACACTTTTATATCAATAAGTTCAGTTTTAGGGGATCATTTTATTAGGATTTATTTTGTAGTCCTAGGAAATGAAACTTTGAAACTTTCATTGCTTTTCAGCACAATCCTAACCATGTCTACTCAAAAGTAAGCCCCATTTTGTTCAATGGGTCTTACTCTCAAGAAAATGTTTTTAGGATTGTAGCATTAGTCAGTGTGGTGATTTATCTGCGATTTTGTCTAGACATCTGCTTTTTAAAAAATGATTGTACTGAACAGGACTTGGTGTAAATTTTAAATTACACATTTAAATTTGTGTCTAGGATAATTTAAGAACTATTTCTTCCACTTCTCTCATGCAGCTATGACTAGTTCCCTTCCCCATTTGCTTCTGTGTCTTGAAGCTTTTCAGTTATGTTCCAGGTCTGAAACACACATCCTTGCAGTGGAATAGAAATTTCCTGATCCTTAATATTAGAAAAGAGGGTTTAGAAAGCCCCTCTAATAACATTTCATGCAGTGGTAGCCTTCAACTCTCTGGTGCATCTGCTTGCTTTCCTTTGCCTTGTTCTTAACACCATAGATATAAGTGAAGTGTTCCATCACTACTCCAATTTAGTGCCTAAAGTGTACTTCTGATATCAGTTCTCTTGACTCTTCCTAAATCTAATTCTTCACTGCGCTTTAATTTTCTTTCTTGAAATAATATTGATCAAATCTTATTCTAACTCTCATGTTTGCCTGTTTAATATAAAATAGGCAATTATTTTATTTCTAAAAAGTCTTTATTCTTTCCACTTGTCCTTTACTTCATCTTATAGAATATCAGTGAACTTCTGTTGAGGTCCATATCCATCGTTTCACTGGAATCCAAAGTCCACAGTGAAGAAGACAGGCAAAAATACAGTCAGTTCTTGGCTAGTATTTAGACAACATTTTAGAAGTTCCTTATGAGTAATTTTTGGATTTCACCAGTCAGACATGATTTTCCACTTTCTTCTCTAGCAATTGGATATCTTGTAGAGTAGTCTTAATATCATCATACTGGTTGGACCTGTCGGGATAGCTTTTTTGCAGCTTGAGGCCATATCCATTCAAGCAAATCTCTTCCTTCCTCTCAATGAAAGCTTTCCTGTACTGTGAAAAAAATTGACTTCAAATTGAAAATTGCTATAGCTGAAAAAGACATTATTTTAGTCATTAAAGACACTATTTTAGCTACCATTACACTGCTTTACCAGTAGATTTTAAAGTGTGCTTAACCAGTAGATTTTAAAGTATGCTTAACTGTTTATTGCTTGCTCCTGATAGAGGTAAAAAGGACCATATGGGTTCTTGTTGTGTTAATAATAATGTTCTGTGGGTCTGATTTCAGTACCATTCCATCCCTGGATTTGCGATATCACCAGCAAAATATTAATACTATTGAAGTGTGTATTGCAAATACATGTATGCTGGTAGATGAAAGTACTAGAACCTGTAAAGAATGCCACCTCCAGGGTTGGGGATGTGCCAGCTCCATCTTTGAAAGGAAATGCAAATATGGATATCTTTTAAATCTTGTCAAGGCTGCAACTGGTATATTGTGGAGAGTATGTGACAGGATGCAGGTGTGTTTTTTGGTATATGTTCATAAGTTTTGTTTCCTTCTTTCTCTGGTAAAGGGGTGGTTGGTTCCTTTAAAAAGGCATCTAAAAGCTCACCTGTGACTGGATTTCTAATTGGAAAATATTTTCTCTTACTCTACACCCAGTGTTGGAAATAGTTCTGCTTTTCCACAACTGCCCATTTTCTTTGCAATCTTGAGTCCCTCCACATTAGGTGCTTTCAGATGCTTTCCCTACACAATTGTTCATCAAAGATTATGTGTAAAAGTGCATAGGAATATATTTACAACAATAGTATTTTTGGCAAAGCAACTGCAGTGAGCATTTTGTGACTGCCGCACAAATCTCTCTGTAGGAACTTAAAACCTCTGGGGGATCCTGCAGTGTTCCTACTCATGAAAGAATTGACATAGCCCCATGCGTAAAAATTTTTTCTCCCATCTTAAACTACCACTGACAATCACAAAAGATCAGCCTGAATCAAATTGCTGCGGTCACAAAGGAAGTTGTTTGGCAGCTGATCAGTCACCTAGAAATTGTGCTCATTTTATGGGCTTTCATACATCATCCCTTGTATCTGGCATCTTCCAAAGTCCTGTACTATATTTTCATCAATACCGATTTCCATCCCAGTCCTGAAGATTCAGAGAGAAATGTATGTTGTTTTTTTCCCTTTATTTCCAAAGTAGCCCATGCATTTTAACTCAAGCTTCTTCCTTTGACAGGCCAATCTGTATCCCACTGTTGGTCTCCAGACACCTGGAGAGATAGTGGATGCCAATTTTGGACAGCAGCCCTTTGTGTTTGACATTGAAGATTACATGAGGGAGTGGCGAGCAAAGATTCAGGGCACCATTAAGCGTTTTCCCATAGGAGATCGGCTGGGTGAATGGCAGGCCATGCTGCAGAAGTGAGTTGGATTTTTAATCTCTTTAGACTGAAAGCATAATTTGAAACCACCTGTTGCTGTAAAGCCTGTTCCTGATTCCTCAGCCTTATGCTGTTCCATTCTCCTTCTTGGACTGGTTTCTTCACACTGATGACCACGAAATCAGCAGAACAATACAAAGCTGTACACGTGTTATCTTTAGTCTCAGGCAAAGTGTGATGAGCTATTTCAGAAACCTGTTAGGCTTGATGACTTTATAGCCCCTCCGGGAACACTAGCAAGCAAGGGAGCCAGATGTGAAGGAAACTGATGGCTTGGAGAAGGACGGTAATTTCTGTCTGAGTCTCAGAAGAAAATAAGGATAGAGACTATATGTGCAGCCCTTGAGCAGATTGGTTAAAAGTAATTGAAAAGCTGATTGTTCCCACTTCTGCATTGAGAAAATCCAGATGAGGCTTAACAAAATCATCAGGCAGCCCATTTTCTCATGCATGCACACATGCAAACACCACATGGAAACCATTGCCTTGGGAAGATTAGTTTAATATTGTGGCTGACTTTCAAAAAGGATTAGACAACTGTATAGATGGACAAGCGACAGACCTTAGTAAGGCAGGCTAATTCACAATTTATTATGGACTTCTGATAAATCAGGTCAGTGCTGCTTGCCCTTCTGGACAGGTTTGCTGGGAGATGCTGATGTATGGAGTGCATGTAGGGTTCCTCCAGCATGACTTATTTCACATTCTTAATGCTGTTTAGTTCCTTTACTGTTCACACTGAGCGGAACTGAAGCAAGGAAGTAATAGGAGTAGGCTCTTCTTTTTAGGGACTAACTCCTGCATTGTTCATTAGTTTTAGTGTTACCAGGAGGCCACCTGTTTCTTTTCTAGAACATAAGTGTTCACCACCAAATGTGGAGTATTTGCTTTGTAGAAAGCAAAGAAAGCAATAGCTCTGGGATATTCCCCACTGACCTCACTTTAATATCCTTCTGGGGATATTTTTCAGCTTTGCTGTGGATCTGTGTTGACAGTGATGCCCATTGTAGCCTTCACTTTTTCATGTTTCTCAGTATGGTCTCTTCCTATCTGGTGCATCATGGGTACTGTGCCACAGCGACAGCTTTTGCCAGAGTGACAGAGAGCACAATCCAGGAAGAACAGATCTCCATAAAGAACAGACAAAGTAAGATTATTATACCCATCTTCTTTTTCCTTTATGTTCCTAAAATAAATGTTGCCTGCCTGCAAATCACGACTTCAGCCCCTGGTCTGAATGCTCAGGTATCAATAAGTGGCCAGAAAGTAGTTCATAGTTCAGAGCACTACATTGCTCCCTCTGCTGTCCTCTTTTGCAGCTCTTTATGCCAGCCTTTTGCCTCCACTCCTTTTTTCCATCCATCTTCCATGCCCAAACAGTGTCCAAATTTTCAAATTCTGATAGTCTTAGCAGAAGATGGAAAGACATCCTTAGTGATTTGCTTAACTTACTCCAGCCTTTGTTCTTGAGTTTGATTTTCTGTGCAGTATTTGAACTCCTTGCTTCAGTCCCCGCTGCTCTGATACAGCCTTGAGGAAGGATTTCTAGGGACCATTTAGTGATGTATCATAGCTTCTAGCTATTGGATTGTGTGTCTCAGCTATTGTATGCACAAACTGACTTTCAGCTCCTATGGTAGTTTTCAGCTTTTAAAAAAATTAGATCTGAAAACAGATATGCACAAAGTTTAACTTAGTAGAATTCACAGCAGGACAATCATAACTAAGTGGTGCCAGAAGAAACAAAAGTAACTTTAACTACCAAAGGCAGAGTGCAAAAAGTACGTTTCCACTTCATGCTGAAGAAAGAAAACCATGATTGCTGTTCTAAGGAATGGAGCCATCACCGGAAAAGGCCATGCTTCTCATTGAGAACAGCCCAGCATCCACCATAGACGGTACCTGGAACAGGGCTTAATAGGCAGAACTTGGTATTTGATGAA
The DNA here is from genome assembly GCA_030015325.1 of Cryptoblepharus egeriae. Lineage (NCBI taxonomy): Eukaryota > Metazoa > Chordata > Lepidosauria > Squamata > Scincidae > Cryptoblepharus > Cryptoblepharus egeriae. Next base: position 36,423,326 of record JAREYC010000010.1, on the reverse strand, counting down.
AATCTCATAAGAAGGTTAACTTTGTGTTACTTGCTCTTCGCCTCTCACTTGCTCAAAACTGGAAGGAACCCTTGCCCAAGTTGATGATCTTTATAGACAAAAGAAAAGTTTGTATTTCTTATGTTTGTATGAGGATTATCTTCCATCCATGACTGAAACCATTAGGATTGCCTGCATCCCAAATGGCTTCTAAATTTTTACCTGCAGGAATACAGAAGCTGGTCTTAGCAGGAAGAGTGGGGGAAGCCATTGAAGCCACGCAGCAGTTGTACCCCGGTCTCCTAGAGCACAATCCTAACCTCCTGTTTATGTTAAAGTGAGTACATCCAACCATCAAACTCAGTTTGGGTGGCAAACTGAGACTTCACTAGAACCACACAGAAACAAGGGGTAGTAAATCTTTCACTAGAAAGTTGCCTTAATTGGTGCTTTAATGTGTCAGGCTTAGGCTACAGTCCAGAGTAACTACACTGGACCTTTTACACTTACCCTACAATCCAGAGTAACTACGGGAGCACGTAAGAGACATTATGTGTACCCATAGTTACTGTATCACCTAGTGAAAACCTATGGGAAATTCATATTGCAATCCAGAGCAAATTTTTCTTACACCGGAGCAAGGACTCCCCGTAGCTACTCTGGATTGCACCCTTAGTTACAGTGCCATCTATGGGAAACCTATGGGAAATGCATAGAGCAATCTAGAGTAAGTGTCTCTTACGTCTTTCCATAGTTACTCTGGATTGTAGGGATAGCCTTTAATGGCAGCGTTCTTCTCCATGGAGTTACTGCAGTTGGGTTACCTCTCATTTTTCAAAGCTGAATGGAAGACTTAAAAGGAAATACTGTTTTGGGGATCACAAACAGTTTTTAGCTCCCTCTCTATTTATTCAGCAGTGAATGTGAAGAATTAAGGAGTAAAGGTTGTATGAAACAATGATCTGAATGTACCTTAGTTTCAAAGGTGTAGTGCATTTCCACTATGACACACCTTTGAGTTTCATGGTGACTACCTGGAAGTCTTAGCTCAGTGATAGAGCACCTGCTTTGCATGGACAATCCCGGGTTCAGTCCTTAGTGTCTCTAGTTCGGAATGAGAAACATTCCCCCATGTCTGAGACCCTGGAGAGTTGTTATAAATCAGTAGCAAGAATATAAATCTAAATGGATCAAGAAGGCCACTTCATATGTTTATATACCTGCATTTCTGAACTGATGAGATAAGGATGGAGCTGCTAGATTTTGCTGGTGCCTTCCCTCAAAAAATGAACTATGAGCAAGAATTTGATCTGAATCAGTTCCCTTACACTGGCCTTTCAAACAGAACTCTGGTTTGTGTGAATTCTAATGATGTCCAGTGTTGTCACCTCCTTTCAGAATGTTTCCTCAGGTGTGTGGTGCCTTAATCAACCTTGTTTGTTCTAATTTGTACCTGTTTTAAAACACTTTGCCTGAATCATTGCACCGCCTATCTCACATATTGCTGCTTTTGTGTTTTGACTCTCCTTTCTCTTCCCCACCCCCCACCCCCCCACAGATGCCGGCAATTTGTAGAGATGGTGAATGGAACAGACAGCGAAGTACGATGTTTCAGCGCACGGAGCCCCAAATCCCAGGACAGCTACCCTGACTCCCCTAACCTGAGTCCTAGGCACGGCTCTAACAATTTGCACATTCACAGCACTGGTAAGTGTTTGCTTCTCTGTTAGGTAGGTCAGTTTTTCAGATTTGGGATAAATCCATGTAATCTGTTCTCTTTGTGAGACCTCAAAAGCTACAGGAATCCTTAAGTGATAGAGCAGATGCACTGATTAAAGGGCCCCAAGTTAAATCTCTGGTATACCCCATAAATGGGGTATCACATGAACTCTGTATCACCACCAAGTCCCATAAACTCCATGATACTACCAGTATCACATAAATTCAGTATCACCATCTAGTTCCACCCAAAACATGTTCTAGTGAATGATACTCCATACAAAAAGGGTATCTGGTAACTGCTGGGAAAAGGATCTATCTGAGACTTTGGACCACGCTGACAGAGATGGTGGTGCAGAGCTAGATGAATCCAGCTCCATGTCTTTGTTGTAGAAGTCAATATTTTTTCCAAATTTGGAACAAGTACCTCTGCAAATAAGTTCAACAGTATATAAAAAGCTGCTGGGGCTCCTCAGACAGCTTTAGTTTTCTTTAGTCTAATTTAAACGCTTTTGCAAGTGTCAAAATCTCCCTGGTGTTTCCATATTTGAGAAGCAGCTTTTAAGATGGATTTTATCTGTCCATTGAGTGTGTTGAAGTCTCTCTTCCTGGAAGTGCCCATGTTCTTCTAGCCTGATGGCATCATGGAATCTTGTAAGCCAGTTAGGCTTGTAACCACAAGAATCTTATAAGCCAGTTAGGCTTGCGGAGCATTCGAGCAGCTGCTGAATTTGGCCAGACTGTGTGGGAGCCACTTCCTCAGTACTCCCAATTTTTTTCACCCTCTGCCCAGGGGAATTGCTTGTGTATTGCATATTTATAAGGAGGCACAGGAGCAGTTTCCCATAAGGATAGTCTTCCTGAAAAATTCTCTGTATTCACACTTCTTTCCTTCATTGTGAGGAAATATCTCCTTTTATTTCCTGTGTTGTGAGTGACAAACCAAGCTTGAGTAGAATGTGGATCTTACTCTGAATGGTTAGTGTGTCTGAATGCACCCACTTTCACGTGCATTCAATGCACACTTTTGTACTGCAAATTTGCAGCAGGTGCACCAAGATCTTTGCCAAAAGGACTCACCATAGAAGCAGTCATTGCCAGTGAGAGCTATCATGCCTTTTCTTTTCTCACCCTTTCTTTACCAAACACGACATTGTAAAACCAGTCTTCTTTCAAAGATGGGTCTACTAACATTTGTATTTTCTTCTGGAAGAATGAATGCAGAGTGCAGAGAGGTAACAGTCTTTATTCTTGACTCATTTTCAGGGGCAGATAGCCCAAGCTGTAGCAATGGAGTTAGCTCCATAAAAAACAAACAAAGCCACAGTAAATACCCAGCACTGAGCTCCTCCTCCTCCTCGTCTTCCTCATCGTCCCCGTCATCAGTAAACTACTCAGAATCCAACTCCACAGATTCCACCAAGTCTCAGCAGCACAGCAGCACCAGCAACCAAGAGACCAGGTAGTTCAGTTGTTCTTTGGGATTGAGCTTATCTACACCCATGTGCAGTAGTTGGCGGTGGCAATTCAAGCCCTGTTTTGCAGTTGATGTCCACACTTTGAGCTGTGGAGGTTTTGCAACACAAAAACTGTAGACAAGCCATTGTCGACTTGCTGGGCCAGTTGAATTTCCTCTTTGGTTTAATTGGTGCTAATCATTTCCGTCTGCAAATCCACCCTGGCCTTTTAATTAATTTACATTATCTTTTCCTGCTCAGCCACTTGCATTTGTCAAGCAAGCTCATATGTATATATCTTCATAATGTCCCCTTTTTTCCATGCAGTGACAGTGAAATGGAGATGGAGGCAGAACATTACCCCAATGGAGTCCTGGAAAACTCTGCTACCAGGATAATGAATGGCACTTACAAGCACGAAGAGATCTTACAGACAGACGACTCCAGCATGGGTAGAGTTAACAATGAAAGACACTCTCTCTTGTGGTTCCCTTCCTAGAAAACAGTGTTATTAGTTATGGATGGATATTATGGGGAAAAGACAGCTTGGTGTACGCTTCTAGCCCTAGGACTCGCATGAAACTTTCATGGTGGTTTGCCCTTCTGACCCACCAAAATTTCCCTGTTGGCTTTCTGGGTTAGGAGCAGTGAGGTGAAGGAAGGGGAATTCATTCCTACGTTTGCTTAACCTTTCCCTCTTCTGTACTTTGCTCTAGAAGATGGCTGTCCTCAGAGGCAACTCTGTGGAGGAAACCATGCTGCCACAGAGCGGATGATCCAGTTCGGGCGGGAGCTGCAGACCCTCAGTGAACAGCTGTGCAGAGAGTATGGGAAGAACACAACACACAAAAAAATGTTGCAGGTATGGCATGTGACTTGAACCCTTTTTCACATTCATGGTAAGAATTGATCCAAGGCTTGGACCTGAAGGAGGTGCACCCAGTTTGTGTGTGGTAATCCTTGGCAAGGAGACCATATTTATTTTGTTCAAACATATATGCATGTCCTTCCTTTTGGATAAATAGGTTTTTCTGGGCAAGTGTCCCAGCAACAGGAAGGAAGCTTCCTCTCTGCAACCCCTTTGCTGTGATGGAGAGTACCCAAGCAATTGTGTCCTAAAAGGTTGAGTGGGACAGGGAGAGATAAGGTATATTATGATACAGGTGGAGACTCTTCCTCCATGAATCTCACCTATTGCCAAACCATTATTTGGATGCAGGCAATCATGGTTTGTAGCTGCTTTTATTTTGTTTCCTGTTTCATGGGTTCACTCCTGTCTTCATGGCTCAACAACCTCCGGAGGTGGAGAGGTTATGTGTGACTAGCAATTCAAACATCATACCAAGCTGTAGTTAAGATTCTTTGAGTCAGCAGATCTTACTCAACTCCTTGTTGGTATTAGGATCAGTGCCAATGGGACAGAACGGTTCTTACAAAGCTTTTTAATCTATCAGTTTAAACCAGTGATTTTCAACCTTTTTCATCTCATGGCACACTAACAAGGCACTGAAATTGTCAAGACACATCAGTTGTTTTTATCCTCGACAAGGCACACCAGGCTGCTCAAATCCCCTGATTTTCCTGTTAATAAATGAGTTTTCCCAAACTACTGCGGCACATCAGAGGACTTTCCGCGGCACACCAGTGTGCCACAGCACACTGAAAATCACTGGTGTAAACGTAGAATGAATCCATGTAATCTTGTTCCCTGAATTACAAGCTGAGCCCCTTAAAACCTCTATGTGGAAACAAATGCATATGCATGTGTGACTAATTTGAAAATGCCCCTGTGACCATTCAGGAATCTTGTTCCTTGCTGTGATTGTGTTGCAGTTGTGTGTGATTGTGTTGCAGTTGTGCTCAAGACTCTCTCTCTTTCTCCCTCCCTCCCCAATTTCACAGGATGCATTCAGCTTGCTAGCCTACTCTGATCCATGGAACTGTCCTGTTGGTCAGCAGCTGGATCCGATCCAAAGGGAACCAGTGTGTGCTGCACTCAATAGTGCTATATTGGGTAAGGGATGTATGGTGGCCTAACCCAGGCTTAATCTGTCCTGTGCACCTGTTTCTGTGGTTAGACTGCTGGGGGGCACTTGGCATAATTGCTAACCTTGTCAAATGATCTCTGCAAGACAGAGTGTGTGGGGTGATGTGGAGAAATGCAGCCATACTGTGTTCTTTATTTCCTTCATCTGAAAAACAAAAAAACAAAAGGGAAATGCTCCTCTGTTTGCAAACAATCTGTGCCACTGACCCACTTGTCAGTTAAAACATTTCTGTTCTTCTTTTGATCAGTCCTCCTGCCATGTGGGTCCACTTAGTAATAATAATATGCTTTATTTATATCCCACCTTTTTCCTGGGGACTTCTGTAAGGCAGCTTTCAGAATCAAAAACCATAAAAACAACAATAATTAAAATGCATCAATAACAGTTAAAAACATTTGAACAGTCAATTTTAAAAAGAACAATAAATAATAAAACAGCACCATTAAAACAACTATTAAAAGCCATAATAAAAATGTGATTATATAAAAAAATTCACAACAGAAGTAGCAAAGGCCAAAGCATTTAAAAAAGCAAGTATCAAGATTAAAAGGCTAATAGCTCAGAAGGCTTTATTAAAAAGAGAAGTTATTCGGCATTGTTGAAAGGTTTCAAGGGTGGAAGCAGTTTTTAAATTGAGAGGGAGGGTGTTCCAAAGGGTTGGTGCCACTACTGATAAGGCCCTATTTGTTGCTGCTGCCCCTCATACCTCCTTAAGTGGCGGTACTTGTAAAAGGGCCTTCTCTGATGACCTGCGGGAAAGGGCCGGATTGTACGGAAGTACAGTCTTAACAGATTCACTTAACAGATTAGTGTCCAGTATCACTTGACAGCTTTTTCCTATAGCACTGTATTCTGCATTTCTTCACAGTCATATAGACTGCCTGAAAAGGCACCAAGAAACCACTGCTAAAGTTTGAGGGTTGCAGAGCAAAGTCACCACGGATTCAGTATGGAAGAACAGGCCATTAAACCTATATTTTTGGGCCCTGTGTGGTGGAGATCCTTGTTTGGGGATGCATGAAGGGAGGAGGGAGGTAGCTTATATGAATGACGTGTTTTTTGTGCCTCATCATATGTTATAATATGTCTCCCCCTCTTTCTCTAGAGTCTCAGAACCTGCCAAAACAGCCCCCACTGCTGCTCGCCTTGGGCCAAGCCTCGGAGTGCTTGCGACTCATGGCTCGCGTGGGCTTGGGCTCCTGCTCCTTTGCCAGAGTGGATGACTATTTGCACTAGCCACTGAGTGAGCCAGAGTGACCCCTTCAGTGCTGCCACCATCACCTCTCTTCGCCTCGCATCCCCCACCGGCCCTCTACTCCCGGTCTGCCCACATGCTATCCAGTGGAAGGACACACTGCTGACCGAGGGATTCTTTGTTGCGCCTTTGTTCCTCACCCTGGAAACTGCTGGCAGGGCCCCATCACCTCCGCCTGTTCTGCCCTGCAGCTCCTGCAGCACTCAGTATTTCACTGGTCATTCTGATGTAGCGCCTTCCGACTTTAGGATTTTATCTTTATTATTATTATTTTCTGACTGAGCCACCAGTATTTATACCTGGAGAGTTTGTGCTGAGCTGGTTTCTACTAATTTAGAGATAAAACTGTATCTGAGTTGGTGATGGCCTGTTTTTATTTTGATGAGTTCGTCTACCGAACCGCCTGCCACCCGCACAGTATTCCCTAACCCAGGCCTCTAAAGGGAGGCTACTTTGTATTTTTGTTTGGACCCAGCCCTTCAGCTGTATGGGTCGTTCTGTTTCTTCCTTGTCACGCAATGCCAAGCCCAGGCATTTCAGTTTGACAGATGGTCACGCTAAGATCCTTTCCGGGGAAAGTGTGACTGTAAGAACAGGCACCTGAGTCTAGGCCTTGAGATTGAATGTTGTGCTGCTGCCCCCATTCTGGGAAAGATGCTGTCACTGAGCCTACCCCAAGCTGCGTAGAGGAAGAAGAATCTCTTGATTGGCTCAAGTAGACTTTGGAAAAAGAGTCTGGAGCCAGTGGAATTTGACTGGCACTTCTTGTTTCCCATCAAAACTGGCCAGATGGATGGTGAGAATGTACATTCAGTAGATTAAGATTGCCCCATTGAGAAGTGGGTGGTTCAGCACCTCCCTTAATAAGCAGGATAGTCCTGCTACCCAGTGGCGGGAGTGGGATGGCTGTCAAACTGGGATGGGAAGTGAGGGCTGCATACCACTCTGGTCTTTACAGACACTCCTCAAACTATTTTCTGTTGTACTGCTAACATAGCCATAGCCTTGGGATGATAACTATATGTGTCCAGGACTTCCTATCTTTGCAGTTGGGTCAGAGCTGACAAGGCTCCTAGTCTTGGAGTTCAGGGGGGCATATAGGGAGTCAGCTCATACCTCCATTGTTGCCTGCGGGTCCTGGATTTTACACTGAACTTTCAGACTGAGTCTGTATCTAAGACTTATTTTTATTGAACTGGCCACCAGCTGAAATGTAAAATAGAGGGTATAAGCCAATGTGAATGTTCTTTTGAAGGGGAAAAAAATTTCACAATTTTTATCCCAGGAGTAGTTGTCATGAGTTTTATTTTAATTGTTACTATTAGGACATATGTTTCTGGCAAGTAGATTGCAAAACATTTCTAAGAAAAGGGCACCCAGGCTTCATTTGTGAAAAGGTGCACATGCAAACCGGGAGAGGACCATTTATACCAACAGTTTCATCTGGGAAAGAACAAACTGCCAAACCATTAACTTGCTGGTGTTCTTCAGTGTCTTATCTAGCTTATTAAATATGCTTTTGATTTGAAGGGGAAGGAAAAAACTTGATTCCCATGAGATTTGCAATTCATTTTAGTTCAGCTGGTCTTCAGGTACCACAGACTCATGAGACAGTGGCAGGTAAATGGCTTGTCACTTTTGAGACACGGTAGAACAATCAAGATTCAGAGTGAAGTGGCGTTTTGGCTTTTGAATCCTGCCGGAGCAGAGGAAGACCATGCCAGAAAAAGGGCCATGTGCAAACATCATTTACAGGGTAGGGATCTGTGCAAAAAATAGGCATGTATCTGCACAGTCCTCAGTCATCCAAGGCATGGGTCTTCAAGCTCTGGCCTGTGGGCCAGATCTGGGGCATTGCAATGACAAAACCTTACTATTCCACACCTCAGATTTCTGTTTCTCACTGATTTCTGCAGCAATTTGTGCTAGGCAGCTGCTTCTGCTCCACATTGTTCAAAAAGGCTCTGCACCCCCATTTCTGACTGCCCCGTGGAAGTTGATGCAGAGACTGAGCATGGAAAAAGGAGGCTGTGAAGTGGAACAGGAAGGTTATCTTGTCTTACGGGGGGCCCTGTATGGATTCAGTTATCTGCTCCCCCTACCCCATGCACCTCTTCTGGAGGCAAAGGGAACTGTCTTCCCTCAGCTCCAGAGGCTATGTGTGTCTGTCCCTCTGTCCGTGTCCTCTACTGGGTTCAGATTGAGCTCCAGAGCTAATAAAAAATCTCTTCTGGTTTCATGGAGAAAACAAATTATTTTTATAGCTTAGGGCTCTGTGCTCCTAGAGGGGAGACAGGGGATAGGATGTCTTCTCCACTCCAAAGAGTGGGGAAGGTGTTCACCTGTATGAGAGGTTCCAGAACAGAACCCTCAAGGATTACTGGGGGGGGGGGGGGGGGGGCGGGATGCCAGTATTGGCATGATGCACCGCAGGCCAGAATTTGGAGATTCCTAAATCAAGGGAAGTGTACCCCAGCTGAAAGCTTCCTTCCAACTACATATAAGGGACCTAGTAGGTGATAATGGAGGAACACGTAGGCTTGATATCTGTGGAACACATTACATTAAAACCATTTCTAAAACAAAAGGAAGGCACAGTGAAGATATATTCATTATTTGTCATTTATTCTCTTGCTGACTGCACATAGTCTGACTGGCTATGACTGCTTTGCTGTGCTGGTTAGATCCAAACAACATACCTTTAGGTGCATTCACTTGAAGAAACAGGTTGTACTGTCTCTCCTATGCCAGGTGCCGCCAGTGGCCAAGTAAGCAGTACCAGCTGTGTAAACACTTTGGTCCTATCCAGAGAGCCTTAAGGGCTCTTATGGCAGCTGATAGATCTTAATACCGAGCAATATGTTGTTTGTTGTAATAATGAAAACCTGTTCAACAGCCTTGAACATCCATCTCAATGGTATCTTCAGTGGATAGTGGTTCTTGGATGGCAAACTCCCTGTGGGGCATTTTTCATGCCACCCCAGCCCCATTAACTGCACCAGAAGTGTGGCAGCCCTTTCTTAGGCAGTGGTTACTTTTCACACAACGTCATGTTTTACTACGTTCTTAATTTGGGATGAGTCCTCAACAAGCCATTTCCCCCCTACTCTTTGAGGTTAAGGCTTCCCTCCTTCTCTCTTCCCTCACCTTCCATGCTCTCTTTAATGGAGTTGTTTATAGGGATTGTCTGTGGTCTGCCTAGCTTCGCTTCAGATCTATGGCTTCTTTGTGGTTCATTGGTTTGATGCTCCCAAACATTCTCATGTTTCCACTTGATTGTTTCCTTGGGCAGTCAGCAATTTGTGGCCTTCGTTGGTGTCCCCAATAAATTTTTGCTCTAAAAGCAAGTTTTATCTAAGACTTTGGTCTTGCATTAAAGTTTATCTCATGATCTTATAGATGTTGCAGGGTTTTTTTCTCTTTTTTGGTTTTATCTAGGAAAATGAGGCCAGCCTGCTCATCTAGAATTTCTCCTTGGGATACAACTGATACCGTCAGAAATTCTTGGAGTGTGTTTCAAAAATGCCACTGTTTGTATCAATTAATAACAATTGGACTTGAATGGTCAAGGCTATACTGTAGGTTTTTTTTTCCTTTAGGGCAAGGTTTTCCAAACCAGAATATGGGGTTTGGGAAAAATTCTCTGCTCTGTGAACTAAGCTTACAGTTCCTTTTCTGCACTGTATTTCCCAGTCAATCTGGGCTCCAGAATGGTTTATGAGGGGTATGCCCAGATGTCCTGTTGTATGGTCCTTTGGAAAACCAGGAAACATACAACTGCCCAGAGCATCCTGGTGCCCAGATCTACCCAATGTGGAGGTGGGGCAGTATGCTGTAGTTCAAGTGGGGTATGCTTTTTTATAATCAGCTGTCACAAGTCTGGCAATTGCCAGATCTAGTAGGAAAACCAATGCCATCAAAATCCTATAGCACTTGTGTATTAGTTGCCCCAGTCCCATACAATTAAGTATGGGATAAGTTTGGAAACTTATCCAGAACTGAGTGTGTGCATCAGAACTTTGCGTGCATCGGTTGAATGGACTCCAAAGCCATGATGATCAAGAGAAGCCTGGAATAATTAGTGTAGATATTTGTTGGGTTTTAGGGGCAAAATAACGGGGTGTGGAACACTTTCCTCTTTCCAGACATTTGGTGCAGTAATAGAATACAGAAAGAAAATTCATAGTAATGGTGCCTATAGATTGACATGCGGAAATCTCACATCTCAGGGCTCTTGTTTGCCACTCTGGTATCCTCAAACTTGACAATGGAATAGCCTCTTTTGCTCTTCATGGCTGGCTTGAAACTGCCTCTTTGAAACACTACCCTGAGAAGTGCTGCCACCCATTCTAATAACTAGCACCCGTCCCTCTAAAAAACAAAACATACACAGGTATTTATTTACCGCCTTTCAGGTCATCAGATTTCTCCTCCGACTTTAAGGTGGTTTACATGGCTCTACCACGGTTGGTCCTCTTTTTAAAGGTTAAACAGTTCTCCCAGGTAAAGGGTGTTCAGGTATTTTTTTAAGTATGGAGGGATAAGCTGAGTCCCTTTTAGAGCTTGGTTGGGAAATAGGCCTCAAACCCCCCCCCCCCACCCAAAGACTTGATCTTGGCTGACGTACCTTAAATCCCCCCATTCCTTATACACAAAAGCAAGTGTCCTTTTAGAGTAGCTTTATGTTGACATGCTCCACCAACCTCACATGATGTGATCTACCAGACTGTAGGCCATCTTTATTACCTAGACTTGTGGAAATAGTACATTGTTGGTGAAACCAGAGGTCTAGCAAGGTGTTTTGTTCATGCGGCTTCCTAATGACCCAGGGGATGATATTAACCCTTTAATCATAAAAAGAATAATTAAAAATGAGAACATCAGCACCCATTTCTTCACCATGCACAGTCTGCTTTCATTTGTCTTCCATAATATACTTTTCAACTAAACTCCCATTTAGCTGAGGGGTACCATCTGGTCTCCAGTTGCTTACCCAGTATGTGTATGTGTGTTCTTTTAATGTGGAGGGGGAAAGCAGGTGTGCTGGCAGGCCAGTGGAGATGGGGGCCTTCACAAATTTGGGTGCTGACATGGACTTGAATGCAACCATTGGTTTACATATGGTTGGGTTCACGTTTCTTGCAGGACGGAAAAGACCAAGGGGACTCTAAGTGTGTTGAAAACATTTTTACTACAAAGTGGGATTATTTAAAGTTTAAGTATTTGGAGTTGAGGAATTGCTTTAGTTTGACTTTTAACTTTTGAATGCGCATGTGTTTCATCGTGCAAATGTCAGGTCACTAGCAGGACACGACTGGATTGCGCATGAGATTGCGCATGGGACCTCTCGGCAGCAAGTTCAAACAACAGTGGAAACAGTCTGATGGAATACATTCTAATTTTATTTATCTCCCTCCCTTTCTGGTTGCTCAAAACTCAGGTACCAGGTTAGCATGGAATGTCAGGACACTTCTGCTTGGTTCTGGTTTTATTTTATGAGTACCAACTGTACAATCCAACCACCAAACAAATGGGCTGAGTCAAACGTCAGCGCCACAAGGTTTCTATCATCCCACGGATTTCTCTCTTCATTGAGGGCATTGACTCGGACATCCTGCCAAGCTGTGCACATTGGTTCAGTCTCTGCTTAGTATTTGTGAGTTCAGTTATCCAATGCTAGCATGAAATCTTCCAAGGGGAGGAAATTTTAACTGAAGAAAAATATTGAAAAAAAAAATGTACTGGAAATATGGTAAAGAATCCCACATTCTGTTGTATTTTGACAGAATTATTTTTATTAAAATATACATCCATGTGCAAATTTCTGTGTGTCATTCTCCTATGCTCCAATATATTGTTTCTTAAAGCAGGCGTGTACTGTGACATGTGCATCTGTATCTCAATTTGCTTGAGTGTGGTTCACAACATTGAATGTGGGCGATTCACAACATTCGGACATGCAAGACGAGCACCTGTCGCGGATGCTCTAGGGGGATTTCCTGCTGCAGGCAGGGGGTTGGACTAGATGACCTACTAGGTCCCTTCCAACTCTATGATTCTATGATTCTAAGACTACTTGTGTGTGCATTGTTCACCACAAGAAGCCGTGAATTCACAACATTCACAACAATATGGTTTGTTTGAACTAGTGTGAAGGCAAGCCTTGTAAAGACAGTATCTCTAAGAATGTGAATAATTCACATATATTTTGTAGATCGGAGCATCATATGCTCTGTCTGGATTAATTGGTGCCATGAGTGATTCCGAGCAGAAGGAAGATGGAATTACACACGCATTGAATACCAAAATGTCTAGAATTTGGATGACTGAAATCAAATGTGATGGATTTTGACACAACAGTAGCTATTGTTAACAGTACAGTGGTGTGCCTCGCATAAAAAGCTTAATTCGTTTCAGAGGCATGTTCTTTAAGTGAAACGCTCTTTAAGTGAAGCAGATTTTCCCATAGAAACAATGAAAACTCAGACGATTGGTTCCACAACCCAAAAAATATTCATATAAAAATATTAACTGGATGTAAAAACGATAAAACACTGGAATTCAGTTCAAAACATGCATTCAATGTGCATGATCCTATGAAGTCTACTTCGGCTGCAATCCTGGGAGTAAGCCCCATTTAACACAATGTGGCTTACTTCTGGGTAGACATGGTTAGGAGGCTGCAATCAAAGACACTTTCCTGGGAGGCTTACATGGGCTGCTGCTGGAGGTTCAGAGTGGCCGGTGGGGAGACTTGGGGGCAGTAAGGGGCAACTGCCTCTGGCACCCACAGGCAACTGCCCCCAAGTTGGGGCCAGTTAGAGGCAGCAGCGCTGGTTGGCAGTCTTTTAAAAGAGCCTCTGCATGGAGCGTCAGGGCTGCATAAGTGCTTGTTAAGTGAAGTGGAATTTGTTACGTGAAGCAAGATTCCTTGGAAATTTAGATTTGTTATGTGAAATGCTCGTTATGTGAGGCACTTATTATGACAGGTAACACTGTATTTATATACTGCTAAGAAACCAAGAGGAAAAATTTAGTTTATTGGAAACTCAAAAGTGAATTGGAGCTTTTAGTAAATGTCCGAAACTTGTCAGTTTCCAAAACCATCAGTCAGTGGTTAAAAGCAGGTGCTTCGTTATACAACTCTGATATTTTATGCTTAAAAAAACCTTAATAATAAATATTTCCAGGGGAATTAAATTTTATTTCAAAAATAATTTTTCCTACAAATGGTTTTCCTCACATTTGTAGGGCAACCCATGGTGTTGCATAGAGGGTTCAACTAGTCAACTAGAAAGAAGGTGAAGCGAGGCTTCATTACTGGGAATGATTTTCTCCTAGTCATGGGCGTTTGGCTGGTGACCAGGTTGGCCTACACTTGATGATGTCCCTACAATTTATTCTGTAAGCATTGTGTGAAACTTAGGTTACAATCGGGTGGGCCCGGCCTAGCCCAAGATCTGGTTCGCCGGAAGTGGGAGAGGTCAGGCTGGGGTAAAGAGGTGGGGAGGGGCAGGGGCAGGGCAAGGGGTGAGCCAAGATTGGCATCTGCGCAGTGCCTGCTTCAGTAAAGGCACTGCGCTTGCACCAACATTGGCGTCAACATTGACACTTCTGCAGTGTGCTTAAAAAAAAAAGATGGTGGCCGGCACGAACGTGTCCACCCTCTTTAACTTTCCCTGCCGCTGGCGGTTCGCCAGTGACTGGGAAATGGGAAGATCCAGTTCGGGCGAGTAGGCCCGAACCGGCATCTGCCCACCGCTGGTTATAATCCTGTTCACACTTTCATGGGAGTAAGACCCCTTGATTATAATGGGACTTCTGAGTAGAATTGGGCTCCCAATGGCTGAAGCTTAAGCATAGCACTAAGTCGTGGTAGATATAAGCACCTTTTGAATGTGAGAAACCTACATATGTACTAACAACTATTTTGTAAGGAAAGCATTATTCCTATATTGTCACTGGGGTTGAGGCTGAGAGGGAGCAGTTGCCTCCAAGATCACTAACAGCACAATCCAGAGTAACTATGGGAGTTCTTAAGAGACATTTACTTTGACGTAGTTACGGCACCACCTAGAGCAATCCAGAGTAAATTTTTCTTGTGTCGCTGCAAGAACTCCCATAGGTACTCTGCATTGTGTGTCTCCATTATAAATGGAGACGTTTGAACCAGGATGCCCCAATTTATCATGTGGGTGTATAACCATAAAGCCACATCAGCCCACAGAGTTCTGAGGCTCTCACGCCACACGCGTTCTTAATTCCATAATAGCTTCTCAGAGGAGTTTAAAGATCATGAGATGCTCATTTTTGACAAACTTACAAGCACAAAGAAAGCAGAAGCTGGAACTGCAAAAAGATGGCAACAAATTTCAGCGTTCGCAGTGTCTTGGTGACGGGGTCAAATACGGGAATCGGTCTGGGTTTGGTGAAGCAGTTTCTGAGGCTACCATCTCCACCCCAGTGGATCTTTGCAACAGCCCAACACATGGATGAAACAAAAAATAAGGTGAGAATTGGAGTAATGAAGAGAAACCCTTAATACGGGGTCTCCAAACCTTTTGGCAGGAGGGCCACACCATCTCTCTGACACTGTGTCAGGGGCCAAAAAATTAATTTATGTTTCAAATTTGAATAATAAGAATGTATTGAGTGGGTTACAGAGCTTGTCCAGGGGTCAGATAGAATGATCTTGAGGCATGCGTCTGGCCCCAGAGCTGGGGTTTGGAGACCTCTGCCCTAATACATCTTTGTTCAAGTAAGTGACTTTATCTACAATTTCCCAGTGTCTCTTTGTAAAATACGCAGCTTGGTGTGGCTTTATGGTTATACACCCACGTGATAAATCGGGGCTTCCTGGTTCAAACCTCACTATTTATAATACCGTATGTTGGATCAGCTATTTTCATTCCAATTAGTAAAAAAGGTAAATAAGAAATTTTTAAGCTATATAATTATTGAGTCTGAGAGTTCAAAATTGCACCACTTTATAAAAAATGGGTTTGATAACATTTTTTATTACAGTATGATTAACTGTTAAACTAAATACTGACCTATACTTATCAAAATACTGTATTTACTTGATGCGCTAATATGCCATCGGATGTAATGTGACCCTGATTTTGGAGACAATGGCTATAATCCAGAGTAACTACAGGACCTTTTACACTGAAATACTTATGGTGCCACCTAAGGGAAACCTATGGAAAATGCATAGAGCAATCCAGAGTAACATAAGTGCCTCTTACATCTTCCTGTAGGTACTCTGGGTTGTAGCGTAAATTTGTCTGAAAGGGGGTGAGCATTAGATTTGAGTAAATACGGTATTTAAGAATTTAAACACTTCCTAAACACTGTGGCTCTCAAACATCTGAAGTTCACTGCATGTGGCTCATGTTAAGCAAAATCGGCCACCCCTACTCTATATGTAAAACAGGCCCCTATTTTCTTGGTCCCTGTTAGTCCTTTATCACAGTCTGTTAGTCCTTTATCACACTCCAATGAAGGGCACATGTTTTCTTTTTTACAGGAGATAAAGGAGTTGGAATCCCAACACCAGAACTTGGTCTTGCTGCAGTTAGATAAATAATTCAGATTCATAGGACCCCCCATCAATGGCAGGATTTGGGGACAGGAAAAGCCTGGATCACATAACTAATCCCGTCAAGTTTTGGGGCTATTTATCAGGGCTACCTCATTACATAAAATATATCAAGTTTTTTTAGGAAATAAATACAATTTCTTTCTAGAGCACTTGTAACATGTAAACCTAGGTGATCTCCTAACAGTGTATCATTTTTTTTTAATGGATCCTAGTTCTAAAACATTTGGGAACAACTGTAGTAGAATCCTTTTTTTAGATAATCTTTTTCTTGCCTTTACAACAGAAAGGTTGTGGGAGCTTGGGATGTTCAGCCTGGAGAACAGGGGGCTGAGGGGAGACATGATTGCCCTCTTCAGATACCTGAAGGGCTGTCATAGGGAGGAAGGGGCTCATTTGTTCATAGCTGCTACTGAAAGCAGGACTAGAACCAATGGGTACAAACTGCAAGAGAGGAGATTCCGGTTGGATATTCGAAAAAAAATCCTGATGGTGAGGGTGGTTCGGCAGTGGAACAGATTGCAGAGGGAGGTAGTGGACTCTCCCTCACTGGGGATCTTCAAGCAGAGGCTCAATGCTCTAGGAGGATTTCCTGCTGCAGGCAGGGGTTGGTTGATCTGCTAGATCCCTTCCAACTCTAGGATTTCATAATTCTATGATTCTAAGAACTTTCCAAAAAGATTTCAAAAGTAATGAGCTAAAATAGCAGTCTTTAAATGTCTGCCTCAGATTTTGAAAAAAGTGCCCAAACTCTGAAATTAGTCTGTGGCCACATGATCTGTGGTGGGCTCCAGCAGATTCGCACCTACTCTGTAGAACCAGTTGTTAATGAGAGATAATACATATTAAGTTTAAAAATAGCCATTTAAAAGTGGCTGCCAGATGGGCATAGAACCGGTTAATTTCTTTGAATCCCATCACTGCACATGATGATATTCTGTGGTTGATTTAGACTTAGATTTCCTGTTGTTTTCAAATAGCATCTCACTGCTGATCCATGTATTCAATAGACTTCATGCCAAAGGAAGTGGTCATTCTCCATTTCCAGCTAGGGTGCAGTAACCATTCGCCTCTGTAGTGGAGTTGCAGATCCTTTACTTGGATAGACAGGATAGACTGCGGGTCTTCTGATGATGAGCTTCCCACAAGCTGACAGACTGGTCAGTTTTAAGTGGATCTGTTTTTCTTGTTTGCTCATGGCTTGAACATAATATACCTCCAGATGTCACGGATCTCAAGAGCATCAATGCGGCTGTGCAGCAAGTACAAAAGCATGTTGGGGAATGGGGGCTGAATCTCCTGATCAACAATGCTGGCTTCTGGATTAATACCACTTTGGAGACAGAAACAGCCAAGAATATGATGGCTGAATACACCACCAACACTATTGGGTCGCTACAGGTGAGCCAGGTAAGTTGCTATCTCTTGGCCTTGAGAAACGTATTCACCAGCTGCTCCCTAGGTAAGAATATTGATGATCTTTGCTGTGAAGCACACCCAAGTTTCTCATAGCGTGGACCAAGTTGGATTTTCCTTGATTGTAAATTTCACCTCCTGGATTGGAAAAGAAAAAGGAGCATAGAGAGGAAAAAGAAATGGTGGGAGGGAGAAGAGCAAGAACATGGGAAAGAGGAGCAAAATAACATATTGCAGGGTAATGGAGAGCAGAATTTGGCATGCCAGAATCTCTCGATCCTGGCCTGAATGAGGCTTGACTGATGTAGATAGTAAATTGGTAGAATGTAACTGTCCCCATCTTCTAGGGTTGCCATAATTCTCTTCCACAAAATTGCAACAGGATTCTGTCCCATTTGCCAGTATGTGAACACAATGCCTCCCCCCCCCCCAATCAGGACTGTCCCCTTTCAGGACATATGGCAATACTGCCGTCTGCCCATCATTGTACACACTTTCTCCTTTGCTCCCAGGATTTCAAGAGGAAGATGGTAAACGGAGCAGAAAAAAAGGGCTTGAGAAGAGGCATCTCAGACACTCAAGTTAGGACCATATCCTATCTACTCCCTATGGCACAGAGTCTGGCAGTATACTTTTAGTAGGCACAGATAGTAAGCATATACACTCAGCCCTGCTATACTTAACCACTAGAGGGCATGTACAAGCTTTTTAAAACAAGTTGTCTGATGGATTAAATACAGTATCATGATATTTAATCATGGATTAAATATCATGAAACATACCTTGGTCTGAAACTGCCAGTCACCTGGGGAAGACGATAGAATTTCCCAACCTATGGGATTAGTCTGGCTCCTTAAGCAATCATCAATCCTGGGAGAATCTAACAGCACTTCTAGGAATCTCCAGCATGACAACATACTGCTTTGATCCCTTGGGTAAAGCTGGAGTTAAAAATCCTGTAAATAAAAATGTAGACATGAAACTCACTAGGTGACTGTGGGCCAGTCTGTCTTCTTCAGCCTACCCTTCCCAGACGACTTTGCAAGGTTGATATGGGGATTAAATTGAAAGAAATAACATACAAGAAGTACAACAGAGTACTTCCCCTGCTTACTGGATGGGTTAGGGACCGAAGCACAGTCCAAAAATGAAAACTATTGAAAAGTGGAAAGCAATCTTTTTTAGTGTGTAAAT
This sequence comes from Cryptoblepharus egeriae, assembly GCA_030015325.1. Taxonomy (NCBI): domain Eukaryota; kingdom Metazoa; phylum Chordata; class Lepidosauria; order Squamata; family Scincidae; genus Cryptoblepharus; species Cryptoblepharus egeriae. The sequence goes on along the minus strand of JAREYC010000010.1, from coordinate 36,404,657 downwards.
GTTGCTTTCCATACTTTTAAAGTGCCAATTAGCAAATTCCCCTTTTTTAAAGCAAATTCTTGCTACCACACAAAGATTTCTGCAAATGGATTCTCATTAATTCCTTTTGGAATGGAATTAGACCAGGAGATCCAACATGGGAGAGGGCAATTATGGCCTTTAGAACAGCAGAGAGAGGTTGAAAGAGCAGAACATGTGTTGAATGAATGAATTCTGGTTATAATTGAAAGGTGGTGAAAGAACAGATCGTCAGAAAACGAACCGTCAAAAAGCGGGGGATACCTACACCTAGGCAGTGGGTTGCTATTGCATAACCACATTTCCCAGGTCTCAGGACAGCCATTGGCACTGTCGTTCTTTTTCTTTAGGCGTTTCTGCCCCTGCTGCAGTTGGCGGCTCAGCAAAGTCTCTAGGAAGGACTGAACTGCAGCAAGGCAGCCATTATTAATATATCCAGCGCTGCAGGCTCCATGGAAGTCATGCTACTCTATGATAGATATCCGAATATTGGCTAACGTTGCAGTAAGGTACTCTCTGTGAAAACCTCATGAAACTCCTTTTAAGAGAGTCTGGGGCTCCTTCCCAGACAGCTTTTGAACAAGAACTCTAGTTTGTCAAATACCGTAAGCAGGTTTACAAAGTAGGCATATACCCGAGCCCAGTTTCTGTCTGCTGGACAGGAAATGAAACCTGGTTTGTTTCTGTCCATAACAATAGATGTCATTGAAGCTCCACTCCCAATTCCTGTTTGGTGCACCTTTTCTGTTCATTTTGTGTGCTTGACTGTTTCCTCTTGTAGGCTGCTTTGAACATGCTCACCAAGTGCCAGTCACTGGTGTACCCAGACTATGGGATTTTGTGTGTTTCTATGCATCCTGGCTGGGTGAAAACTGTTTATGCAGAGGTAAACCTTTTACTTTTTTAAAAAAAGAAAAACATTCACTGTGGCAAACAGCATCTAAGGCTGCAATAGTAAAGACAGTTTCCTGGGAGTAAGACCCATTGAACTCAATGGGGCTAACTTTTGAGTATACATGGTGAGGATTGTGCTCTAAGTGACCTTCTGATGCTGGTCCAGTCCCTAATATTGGTAGCTTAAAGGATTGCAAGTTGTTGATTTGAAAAGCATCAGTAAGTGGATGTGCAAGACATTTAGTATGGCCCATGAGACGTGGGTGCAGGGGCTCATTATTCCTGGGTCCAAAATCAAAAAGGGGGCCAGCAATTAAAGGAGGGGAGCCATAAATTCCCTGGGATCTCAAAAAATGTTAGTATATATTGTATGGAGACTAGCATTGTTAGTATATATTGTATGGAGACTAGCATTCACATTTTGTGCAAAACTGCATACTGCATACTGCAGTTTTATGATCGAATGACAAAGGGAAGGGGCCAAAATGAAGCTTTGTACTCTGAAAAGAAACTTTGTACCTGTGATAAAATTCCTCTCCAAGGCCCTGCCACATGGCAGTCCTTTTCGGTACATCCTGAATTTCTTCCACATAAGCTTGGGTAACTCCCACTTGAGGCCCTGGGAAGTTGGTACTCATCAGTAAAAACACCATCATGTCACACCCCCCATATTGTGGAGATCTGGATCATGGATGATACCCACAAGATATCAGAGCATGTAGCTTGGGGGGGGGGCAGGTATTTAGTCTGAAAGTGGTTCTTTTCTAGCTTATCACATACTTTTTTTTCAAAATGGCAGGCAGACCTGACAGTGGAAGAGAGCACCCGAGGAATTGTCTGTGTCCTCTCCATCTTGACTGAAATGGATAACGGCACTTTTTTGGACTGGGAAGGACGCCGAGTTCCCTGGTGAGAGCTTCGTCTCAGAAGGCTGAGAGCAGCTTGCACAAGCCACCCAATAAATGAACTGCACTGCAAGAAAAATGTGTGGCATTTTTTCTTCACTACGTTCCAGAGAACAATAGAATAGGAAGGGACCTAGCAGGTCAACTAGTCCAACCTCCTGCCTGCAGCAGGAAATCCTCCTAGAGCATCCCCGACAGGTGCTTGTCGAACCTCTGCTTGAAGATTCTCAGTGAGGGAGAGTCCACCACCTCCCTTGGCAATCTTTTCCACTGATGAACCGCCCTCACCTTCAGGAATTTTTTCCGGGTATCCAGCTGGAATCTCCTTTCTTGCAGTTTGTACCCATTGGTTCTAGTTCTGCTTTCAGAGACAGCTAAGAACAAATGAGCCCCTTCCTCCATATGACAGCCCTTCAGGTATCTGAAGAGGGCAATCATGTCTCCTCTCAGCCTCCTCTTCTTCAGGCTGAACATCCCAAGTTCACTCCAACCTTTCCTTGTAAGGCTTCCCTACCATCCCACTAATCATTCTTGTTGCTTTCCTCTGGACTTGAGGAACTAGAACTGCTTGTGACGTTTCTATATCACCAAATAGAAAGCGTTATACAAAAGGACCTTACCCAGAAAGAAGCTGCAGGCACATGGTAACACATATGTCCAAGGCTGTTTACAAAGCTTTCATCCTCTTGCCCTCCCAACAACACTATAAGGTAGGTAACTTCTATGGACAGCTCATAGAACTTTTCCATATTGAATCTGTCGTGACATGGTAATCACATCTAGCATTGAGAAACGCCTTCCAACTTCCAGCATGAGCAGGTTCAGGTTGGCCAAGCTGTGAACAGTGACACCTTCTCCTGGCTCTCTTGTCATGACAGCTTTATCAGTGTTGTCTCCCATCGAAACGTTAGCCAGTCCCATCGAAACGTTAGCCACGGGAGCAGTGGTGGGCAGATGCCAGTTTGGGCCTACTCGCCCGAACAGGATCTTCTCAATTGGCCGCCGTTGGCAAGCCGGTAGTGGCGGCGGGTGGCAAGAACCACGGGGACAGGTTCACAGTGTTTGCGGCCGTGCACAAGCACACTGCGTCTTCTGAAGCCAGGCTTCAGGAGACACACTGCACATGTGCGAAGCCTGACGCATGCCCCGCTCCCTCGCCCCGCTCCCGGCCTGGCCCCACCCACTTCTGGGGAACCGGTTCTTGGGCCAGGCCGGGCCCACCCCTGTACGGGAGGTACTGTTAATCCTAAGAGCCAAAGGAGGGGTACTGACCAGAAGTTTTCTGGGAGCCTCTGTGTTCCTGTCTTGCCTGGATGTGATGCTGTGGCACCCTATGGGCATGACAGTGGCTGCTGCTCCAAGCCGCATGCACCAGGCCAGGCTGAGGAATGCATGTGTTAGTACCGTAGTGAGGGGGGGGCAGAGTAGTCACTGTTGGAAGGAGCATCTATTACTGGCGGGGGTGCAAAATAGAGACGCCCTCCAAGTCTGACTGCTCTGCCCCCTCTAGCTATGTCACTGGCATGTGTGACAGTTTACCACTGCTAACTGGGCAAGAGGCACTCTTTCAAGTGGGTGCTCCTCTTTTATTTAGCAGGGGGAGAGTAACTGTCCCTCCACACCCCGGCAATGTCTGTTCTAGTGGCTTCTGCTGGTGTTCTTGGGCCTTTTGGGCCAGGGACCCATTAGCTATTATTTTTTCATTTTTTTGTGAACTGCTTTGTGAACTTTTTAGTCGAAATGCGGTATATAAATACTATAGAGAGACAGACAGTGTCACCTGTAGAAGGAAACCGGCCTATGCAGCAGCTATTGGGGGGAGTAGCTTCTCACCATCCAGTTGGGCCAGGGAGAGAAGTGCCTATGGGGAGACACGGGGGTGGGGGGAGTGAGAAATGTGCCAGCTTCCCTAGCACTGTATACAGCTACTGCCCCCCAGGGAGGGGAAAACGGGGGAAGGGGTGCCAGGGGAAGGGGTGCCAAGGGGGGTGATAGGGGGCTCACAGGGCAGGGGGAGGGGTGCCAGCTTCCCTAGCACTGCATACAGCTACTGCCCCCCCCCCGCGAGGGAAGCATGGTTGGCCTGGGTCTCACCCCCTCCCCTGTTGTGCCCCCCATGGCACCTCCCTCCCCGTGTCATCCCCTCCCCCCAAGGGACCAGAAAGGACCCCTCACCAGAGGCTACTTGGAGGCCCCGCACTTTTGATGTGGGCAAGGCTCCTTCAATGTGGGAAGCAATAATCTGCGGATGCGCAGTCCTTCCACGGCCTTCTCACCACGAGTCCCCTCTCAAGAGGACGAGGGAGGCGCCCCCCATCAAAGGCCGAGCCCCTCGCCGCCTCTCCTTCGTGGGGGGGGCGAACTCCTTCGCTCTCCCTTCCCCCCGTGTGGGATGGGAAGGAGCAACCAGAGAGGGGAAGTGTCAACAGCCGTTTTCCCTTACCCTGAGGGAAATGACAAGTCCTGTCAATCAATCGTCGGCCAGCCAATGAGCGAGGGAAGAGGGCGGGGAAAGAATGACCGTTACTCCTCACCCGACGGGTAGACCTGTCAATCAAACGTCGTCCAGCCAATGAGCGACGGAAGGGGGCGGGGAAAAAAACGACCGTTACTCCTCACGCGATGGGTAGATCTGTCAATCAAACTTCGGCCAGCCAATGAGCGAGGAAAGGGGCGGGGAACGAACGACCGTTACACCTCACGCGACGGGGCGATCTGTCAATCAAACGTCGGCCAGCCAATGAGCGACGGAAGGGGGCGGGGAAAGAACGACCGTTACACCTCACGCGACGGGGTGATTGACAGGGTCAATCAAACGTCAGCCAGCCATTGAGCGATGGACGGGGGCTGGGAAAGAATAGCCTCACGCGACAGCGAGATCTGTCAATCAGAGTACGAGCTACCAATGAACGAGCGGGGAAAGAACGGCCGTTCTTAACACTGAAGAGCGATTTGCGCATCCGCGAACAAGGTGGGCCGGGTCAGAGGAGGTGCTTCAGGGTGGACGCTTTTATGCTGACGTTGCGCATGCGCAGTACTGTGTAGAACGGGCGGGCATAGTGGAGCGGGTCTTACCCTCTCTCCAACCCCGCCCACTCCGCGCATGCGTAGAGCCGTGGAGGGCGTGCGCCGGTGTGAGCCCGGTCCCTGAAGGTGCGCGCGGGATGTGGAGGAGGCGGGAGGGAGCCGCGCTGGGACGCCTCAGGTGAGGTGAGGGCTCCCTGCGCCGCTGCGCCCTACGCAGAAGCGCCCCCGAAGACACGTGTCTGGGCATGAACGTGCGAATGCCTTGAGAACACGCGAGTCAGGCTGGAGGGCTCTGAGGGTCCCTGGGAGGCATGTGGACGCTGCCCCTCCTCCCCTGGCTTCACTTCACTAGTTAGTTCATTGACCCCTCAGTTTGTTAATTAACTAGTATCTAATTAGTTAACCAGTTAACTGATTCATTAACTACCTAATTGACTAGTACTTAGCGGGCTTGGGTTGGTTAAGTAGTTAACTAGTTACTTGGTTAATTAACTAGTATCTAATTAGTTAACTAGCTAATTAGTTTATCTATATACTGTACTTATATAATGAGTCAATTGGTTCATTAACAAGCCAGTTGATTAGTACTTAATAAACATGTGTCAGTTAAATCCAGCTACACTAATTGACTAGTTAACTAATAAGTTAACTAATAGTTACACTAATTGACTAGTTAACTAATAAGTCTAGTCACTTAGTTAACTATCATTATTTATCTAGCAAATTAGTTAACAAGTCGCATGCAGCGTATTCAGCACCAAGCATGATACCATTATCTCAAGACTGATGAAGGCCTGCAGTAAATTAACTAGCTAATTGACTAGTACTTAACAGTTTTGGGTTAGTTAAGTACAGCTATGCTAATTAACTAGTTAACTGATTAGTTACCTATCTAGTATCTGTTAATTATCTAATTACTTAACAAGCTAATTAGATAACCAGTCAGTTAATTAGCTAGCTAATTGTCTAGTTCTTAACAGTTTTGGGTTGGATAAGTAAATCTTTGCTAATTAACTAATTATTTAACAAGACATCTTTGTACAGCACTAGCTCTTCAGCTTATAAAAGATGAGCACCGCACCCTATTGTTGGTCACAACTAGCAGTACAAGCTGCAGGTTTTACAATCACCTTTATCTTTTAATTGGATAAAAAATTAATTAGTTAACCAGTTTAATGGTTCATTAAGTAGCTACTTGTGTAGTACTTAACAGCCTTGGGTTGGTTTATAGCTACCCCAAATAACTAATTAGTTAACTAACTAGGTATGGGTGTGGGTGGTGCAAGCGGTTAAGACGCTGTGCCTGTTAACCAGCAGGCCAGGGTTCGAGACCCAGGTTGGCCCCACAAGACAGGGTGAGCTCCTGTCCTTAGCCCAGCTCTGCGATGCCAGCTGGATCCAATCGTATTGGCTCTGCCTTTCCATTGGACTAATTCAGTGGCATGGAGAGGGGGATTTGCTGCTTGGGTAACAGCCTATCCTCCATAACAATCCAACCCAGGCTTTCGTGCTTCGCATGCAGCGTATGCAGCTCAGAGCACGATACCATAGTCTTCCAAGACTGACGGAGGCCTGCTAACTAACTAGTCATGTAGTTAATTATCTAGTCAGTTAGTACAGCTGTATTTAACCAGACACAAGAAGAGCACCTCTTCACTGCTTTGTAAATCCAGCAGGGCAGAAGTGTCTCCTCCCTTGTTATCCAATCCTGTGTCCTCATTATCCACTCACCTTGTGCTGGTGCCACATCAAGTAGGTATTGGCATTGGGGGTCAGACAGATTTGTGCCACTTGGAAGGTAGGCTCCCCTATAGTCTTGGGCACCCTTTCACCCTTGGGCACCCTGGACCTTCAAAACCCTGGTGGTGATCGGAGGCTGCTCTGGGGCTGGAGGAAACCAAGAGGCAAGGGGAGGGGGGCAGGTGAAGCAGCCCCTTCCCCACTGCTGATCCCTGAGGCCTTATCATGGGGCAAGCAACCATCAGGTCTGCAGCACTGTTTGCTCAAAAATATGTACATGCTACTGGCATTCCCTACTTTCTGATGGTTCATTTTCTGACAGTTCTGCTCTTTCAACATCTTTCAAAAATACACAGGACTCATTCATTCAACATATGCTTCACTCTTTAAACCCCTTTGCTGGTCCAAAGGCTAAAATCTGTTTTCTTCAATGTTGATTTGCATGTGGTGTGGTTTTGGGCATTTCTTTATGACTTCAGAAAATAATCATCATTCAAACAGATAAGATAGTCATTGCCCACCCATGCCTTTCTTCATTTTATGTAATTTGTTGCATATTTCGGCCATGTGTTAATCAATATGTGTTATTTAAGCTTTTGCAAATGATATTTATGACTTTTTGCTGGCTGTTTTGCGTTAGCAAGCTGAAAAAAACTAGGCTTCGCTTCTCAACGGTTTTCACTTTTGGACAGTGCTCTGGTCCCTAACCCATCCAGTAAGTGGGGGAGTATTATGGGAGTTGTGTCCAGGGGCTAAGTACTTATTTGGTCAGTGGTTCTCAATCTTCCTAACGCCGTGACCCCTTTATAAGTTCCTCATGTGTGGGGACCCCCAACCATAAAATTATTTTCATTGCTACTTTATAACTGTAATTTTGCTACTGTTATGAATCGTAATGTAAATATCTGATATGCAGGATGTATTTTCATTGTTACAAATGAAATGTGTGTTCTATGCACCCATTGAACACAATGGGATTTATTTCAGAGTAGGCATGTGTAGGATGGGCCCTGAGGCTGCAATCCTGTCCACATTTACATGGGAGTAAAGGCCCCCCTGACTATAATGGGATTTATTTCAGAGTAGGCATGCATAGGATTGGGCCCTGAGGCATACAGCCCCAGTATGCGTGCAGCTCCAGCCAGAGGTCTGGCAAGCCTGACCTGGCCCCCTGCACCAGGGGTCCTTAGGCGACCCCCAGGAAAGCTCTAGGCGATCCCCAAAGGGGTCCCGACCCCCACTTTGAGAAACTCTGTATTTGGTGGTGAAGGAGATGGATGGGTGAAGCAACCCCCTCCCCACGTCTGATTTCTGAGGCCGCCTCATTGGGCCAGCATCCTTCAATAAGGGTCAATCAGCATGTGTGTGAAATGTTAATAGAACTAGTGATTGTGCTTTATATGTTTGTTGTTAGTTTTTCAAACGGGCTTAAGTCAAGAGTAGCATTTGCAAAGCAGTGACCTTGTTTTCCACTGTGAATATCTGGAGGTGTGAGAGGGAGTTTTCTGTTACATCCAGACTTGATTGAGTCATCAGTTCTTCATGCCTGCTTTGTCAGGCATGCAGAGTGTTATCCTTCTATCTCTGCCAACCAAGGATAATCCTTCTTGGGTACAAAGAGGAAAAATGTAAATAGTGGAACAAAAAAAGTTATGAAATAGGACAAGTAGGACAGGCTGTAACGTTCCTGTGCAAATCTTACATGGAAGCAATAATTCATAGATTGCCGTAGGAAAGTGTGATGAAAGGGAAATCAGAGGAAGGTTAACCGTACAATCCAGAGTAACCACGGGAGCACGTAAGAGACATTATGTATACCTGTAGTTACTGCACCACATAGTGAAAACCTATGGGAAATTCATATTGCAATCCAGAGTAAATTGTTCTTACACTGGAGCAAGGACTCCCCATGGTTACTCTGGATTGCGCCCTAAGTAAATTAGAGCTGGGGTGTGTCTGTTTCACACAAATACCTTTTGGTGTGATTGTGAATAAAACTTGTCCCATGAAATTGGCTGCCAATAAACAAATGCATACTGTTGCTATACTCAAAATAAACCAGAATCCTAAAAAATGGACTTTAAGAACTTTTCTACTGAGTTGCTTTATGGGCATCCAAAATAATTGCTTCTGCTTTGGGAGCTACGTCTTTCCTGTAGATGTGGGTCCTGAGAATGGTGGATTTAACAACCATTAAACAAAAACTTGTTCATGTCATACAAAAATTCGTAATTCTTTGCTTTCACAGCATCAAGTTTTTCTGTAGTGCTTTTTCAAACCACATCTGTGTTGTTCTGTTCATGCAGCATAGAAATGGTGAAGACGCATACTGAGGATACTGCTTAATGCATTTGTTTAAAAATTGTGTATTTTCCTGCAGAGGTTAAGGTACAAGTTACATTTGTAGCAACTTTGAAGGTAGAAAAAAAGATGCATCTTTGGATATTTTTTCTGATAGCAGAATTAATGTTTGTAGAAAGAGAGCCAAAATCAAACTACTTTGTGCAGATTTAGATTTTAAAAATGTGTGGCTTCATTCAAAGTACGGTAGGTGTCCAGTAATATCTAGAGACTTATGCAGAACACCTTTGAAAGACCCTTTACTGATATTTTGTCAATATTTTGTCATTGTCCCCTCTTTTTAGGAGCCACAAATGAAAGAGAATGTGGAAGCATTTTATCTTTGTGCCCCAGACCCATAGAATTAACGTGTGAAAAAGACTCACAATGAAAATGCTTCCAGGTGTGGGGGTGTTTGGGACTGGGAGCTCAGCTCGAGTCCTGGTGCCTCTCCTGAGGGCAGAAGGATTCTCCATCCAGGCACTTTGGGGGAAGACTGAAGAAGAAGCAAAGCAACTGGCTGAGGAAATGAACATTTCCTTCTACACAAGTCGGACAGATGACGTCTTGCTCCATCAGGATGTGGATCTGGTTTGCATCAACATTCCCCCACCATTAACACGACAAATTGCTGTAAAAGCTCTAGGTACTATCTTTTTCTGGTTGATTTGAATAAGTTTTACCTGTGGTTTAAATTCTTCCCTCTTTCTGTGGTTAGATTCTGATTGGGATCTGGGATCTGTTGCTGAAGAACTGAGAGTATAAGAATAAATACAGCTTTGGATTACGATCATAATTTGTTTCAAAGCAAATTTTCCCATAGGAAGTAACGGAAACTCAGACAATTCATTCCACAGTCCTAAAATCTATTTATAAAAGAAAAGTTACTCACTGACTGACTGACTGACTCATCAATGCCCTGCCAAAACCGCTGGGCCGAGAAGTGTGAAATTTGGGGTGGATGTTCCTTCCATGACGGAGGGGTACACTAAGAACCGGAAGGGGGTGAAATTTTGGAAATTCTCTTTTCGGAAATTCCAATCGGAAGGGGATAAAATGGGGCGCAACGTGTTTTCCTCCCTATACTTTGCATTGAAGAATTGATGACTCATCAACATACCACCCCAACCCCTGGACTTAGAAGCATGAAATTCGAGGAGGATGCTGCCCATGGGGGGGGTTGTGCATGGGAAGATGCGCATGGGGGGACTGGTGCGCATGGGGGATTGGTGCATAGGGGTTGATGCGCATGGGGTGGATGAACATGGGGGATGTTGCACATGGGGATGTATACGCACGGGGGGTTGATGTGCAGTTGGGGGATGGTGTATTGGGGAATTTTATTCCCGCAACACGGGTACACTTTTTGCTAGTATTCCTATAAAAATGATTGCAATTCTGTAATAGAATACAAAATAATAAAGAAAATACAAAATATAAAGAAAAATAAAACAAATTAAGCTGCACTTAATCTCTCAGGTCTCTCAGGTGGCAATCTGTCCCCCTTACACAGGACTGAGCCCAACTGATTATAATAGGGCTTACTTTAGAGTAGATATGCAAGGCTAGGTCTTTCAAGCTCCTTTCCATTGCCTCCCTCACCTAGAAATGAGCCCCTTTGACGGTAATAGGTTTACTTCAGAGTAGACATGCATAGGCTGATCTCTCAGGAGAGGCTGAACAGGTACTGGTGGAGTGCCAAAGCTGGCTGTATCCTGGCCAGGACTAATTTTTTCACTTGTTTTGCAAGACAATATTTATTAGAAATGTTTGCTTGTCTTGCAAAATGTTCCCAATCCAAAACACTCTGAGTCTACAGTTTTACTATACAGTGCTTTGTTCAGGGACAGTGTGTTAAAATTGTCCAATAATCCTTTTTGGGTTCCATATTGGATTCCATAAGCCAATGTGTTATTGAACCCCCCTTCACCAGTCCATCTTGTGGAGCATTATGTTGTATTACAAAAATAGAGCGGTAATTGATTGTGTGCTGAATTTGTGTTTGGGTAAACTCCTTGAGGCATAGGTGTCATGCATGAAAAAAAATTGAATCCAGGTTTTTCCTCTCAGATTGTTTTGTGTGTTTATAAGTTGTACTGCATAATAGTGCCATACATGTGGAACAAAAATACTTGGGGAAACAGAGGGAAGGAAGAATTCCCTGTTGAATTTTGTCAGGCAGCCAAATCAGATATTGTCACACCTGTTCTACTGGTTCCCAAAATGCCAGATTTTTTACAAGAGATCCAAACTCACTTTTGGAATTTGTAGCCAAGCCTTTATTATGTTTCCTGAATTGTTTGTATATTGCAAATTTCATGTATTATGGCAGAGCAAGCTAAGAGGTAGATGGCGTGTAGATGCAACATGCACTGTAATTGCTTGGTTGGTATGCCTTTTATTACAAGTACTAGTAAAATGTACCCACATCGCAGGAGTAAAATACCCCCTGTGCACCATCCCCCCTTGCTCATCATCCCCTCAAATGCAATGTCCCCCATGCACAATGCCCCTCCACATCAACTCCCCATGCACCACATGCTCCTGCCAATGCAACATCCCCACCACCAAGTGCATCATCCGCCCACACCCCTGCTGGGCAGATGCAGAACTGGGGGCTGGGTGTTGATCAGTCTTCAGTGTAAAGTATAGGCTGAAATGTGTTGCACTCCTTTTCAGCCCCTTAGGGCTTAAATTTCTAGAAATTGGTTCTTGGTTGGTGCTCCAGTCATGGAAGGAATATACTCCCCAAATTTCATGTTTCTAGATCCAGTGGTTGGGGCAGGCCCCTGATCAGTCAGGGAAAAGTATAGGGAGGATCATAGAATCATAGAATCCTAGGGTTGGAAGGGACCTAGTAGGTCATCTAGTCCAACCCCCTGCCTGCAGCAGGAAATCCTCCTAGATCATCCCCGACAGGTACTCGTCAAGCCTCTGCTTGAAGACCCCCAGTGAGGGAGAGTCCACCCACCTCTCTTGGCAATCTGTTCCACTGCCGAACCACCCGAACCATCAGGAATTTTTTTCTGGATACCCAACCGGAATCTCTTGCAGTTTGTACCCATTGGTTCTAGTTCTGCTTTCAGAAGCAGCTATGAACAGATGAGCCCCTTCCTCCATATGACAGCCCTTCAGGTATCTTCAGCCCTTCACGGAAGGAACACCCTCCTCAAATTTCCCGCTTCTAGATCTGGTGGTTTTGTCTGGGTGTTGATGAATTAGTCAGTCAGTGAGTCAGTCAGTTATGCTTCACTTTTATATATGTAGACTTTATGTGTATGTTTGTATCCTCTGCTTAACAGTAAAATGACATGAATTACTTGTAGGAACTGAGGTTACTGGGTCCACAGTTCAGTGGTAAACACTTGCTTTGCATGCAGAAGGTCCCAGGTTCCATCTCTGGCATCTCCAGGAAGTGGCAAGAGAGGCCTGTGTTTCAGTGAGCTGCAGCTGATCGGTTTAGATCAGTGATTTTCAACCAGTGTGCCATGGCACATTGGTGTGCCACAGATAGTTCTCAGGTGTGCCGTGGGAATTTGGGGATTGATGTTCATTAATAGGAAAATTGGGGGATTTGAACAGTCTGGTGTTCCTTGTCAATGGTAAAAACAATTGATGGTGTGCCTTGACAGTTTCAGTGCCCTGTTAATTGTGCAATGAGAAGAAAAAGGTTGAAAATCATTGGTTTAATCTCTTAGTAGGGCTGTGGGTGGCGCAAGTGGCTAAGACACTGTGCCTGTTAACCAGCAGGCCAGGGTTCGAGACCCAGGTTGGCCCCACAAGACAGGGTGAGCTCCTGTCCTTAGCCCAGCTCTGCGACGCCGGCTGGATCTAATCGTATCGGCTCTGCCTTTCCATTGGACTAATTCAGTGGCATGGAGAGGGGGGATTTGCCGCTTGGGTAACAGCCTATCCTCCATAGCAATCCAACCCAGGCTTTCGTGCTTCGCATGCAGCGTACGCAGCGCTGAGAACGATACCATAGTCTTTCAAGACTGACGGAGGCCTGCATTGGTTTAGATGCTATTCTGTGTAAGGCAACATCTTATGTTAGATGCTTAACATGTGTTGGCATAAAAATCTGTTGCAGAGATGAAATGCCTTACAGAAGTCAATGTTTTCAAGGCCTGTCGAAGAGCACAACGGGATAGGGGCTTGGTGCATTTTCCCCAGGCAAGGGCTTCTCTGTTTCAAGGAGTGAAATAAACAGGAAGCAGCAAGGCAAAAACTGTCTCTTGGAATGGAGTTCACTTTCCTCCCTGAGCAGAGCTGACACTGGATGGCAGGCCTCCAAAATAAGAACAGTTTTATAGAGGTTAGAAGGGGAATCCTACGAGGCTTGTGATTAAACTTCCACAATTCAAAACCCTAAAGAACAGGACAGTTCGCCAGAATGCTTTTAGTGCTGCTTCGCTGACTGCTGGGTGTCTACAAAGAATACTTCATGGGTTTTCATCCTTGGCAGAAAACAAATACCAGGGGAAATTCAGCAAAAGGGAACCATTAAGTCTTTGTGCACAGCATTGGCAGCCATTCCTGTTGCCTTAACTTGTGAATCACAAAAGCAAGTGGATGAGCATACTTGACATTGGAGAGCTGCTTTGGAAACTTCATGTAGTAGAGCCTGAGCATGGAAGCTGATGTTCCATAATGGTGCTGTTCCTGCAGGCTGGTGGGATATATACCTTTATCTACCGTATTTGTATACCACTTTTCAACTGAAAATTCACAAAGTGGTTTGCAGTGAAAAAATTAATAAATAATTAACAATAAAGCTCTTCAGAGAGCAAAAGCCTTAATAACTATGAATGATTTAAACTTTGCAGGCAGTTCCTTCAAGAAAGCTAGACTTAGTGGTCGCTGAAGCACAAACTGAGATCCATCAACTGCCATGTTAGTCACTAACCATCTTTTAATGGATCTACAGTGGTGCCTCATGTAACAAATTTAATTCGTTCCGGAGGCATGTTTGTTACGTGAAACATTCCTTACTTGAAGCGGATTTTCCCATCACAAATAATGGAAACTCAGACAATTGTTCCACAACCCAAAAAATATTCATATAAAAATATTAACTGGATGTAAAAACGATGACAAAACACTGGAATTGAATTCAAAACATGCATTCAATGTGCATGATCCTATGAAGTCTACTTAGGCTGCAATCCTAAAGACACTTTCCTGGGAGTAAGACCTATTAGACACAATGGGGCTTACATCTGAGTAGTCATGGTTAAGATTGTGGTCTTTCACTATCACTGATGGAGTCACTGCTATCCATTGGCTCAAAGGAATCTGTCTTTTTGTGCAACTTTAACATTCCCAGGCTGCTGATGGAGAGCAGCATTAGAACATAGATAAGGCACACCTTCCACGCTGCCACATACAGATCCCACATGAGTTCCCTGGCCATGGAAGCCTATTCAAAACTTTACCCAGGGCCCCACTGTAGCTCAAGCTAGTCCCCTTGTCTCCCCCCCCCCTCGTCCCTTCATCCCCCCTGTGGATTCCCTTTCCATGGAAGCCTGTTCCAAACATCCTCAGAAGTGTTCTTTACCCAAGACAGTGTTCTTTACACAAGTCAAAATTTCTGAGAAAATTTTGTCCTTTACCCAAGTAGTTCTTTACCCAAAGTACCACTGTATTCTTCCAGCTGGCATCTGAAGCAGGGAAGGGCTACATATCTGAGCCTGTAGCAGTGTTTGCCCATGAATACGGTATGTAGAAGTACTTGCATACTTTACTGGTAACATTATAAGAGTTCTGCCAGGAGAAGTATGAAATACTTCCTTGGAGGTTTAAAGACATTGGATGTCTGAATCTCCAGATCAGGATAATCAGTCACTTCTCTCAAGGCTTTACAAAAAATGGTGTGTGTGTGTGTGTGTGCGCGCGCTGGAGATATTGCTATAAAAATTATCCTGGCAGGCAGCCCAATCCAGAGCAACTATTCCTAGCACATAAGAGGCCTTAGGGTGCCCTATCTATCACTAGGGTGGAGCAACTGCAAGATGCTCCATCCCAGTTACTCTGGAAGAGGCTTAGGGCAGAGCAAGGCAACATAGGGTGACCTGCTCTGCCCTAACTGCTCTGCCCTAAGCAGTTCAGGAGAGGTATGTTGAGGGCATGTTTAGCATTGCCTAGGGCAGAGCAGTTACTCTGTATCCAGAGCCTGTTTTCAAGGCAGAAATGCCCTCTTCCAGCCCACAGAGTTATACCACCTCAGGAGCAGGTATAGTAATGAGTAGACCCATAGGGGTCCATGATAAGGCCTGAGTAAGAATGTCAGTGCTGACCAAAAATCTGAGTTCTTGGCCAGCCTAGCTGCAACCCCTGCCTCTCAACCTCAGGATATGGAACAACTACGGCAGCCCACTAACCTGGGGATACAGCAGGCAACTCCAAACATCCAACCTCCACTAGAGGAACTGCAGCTATAACTGGTTGTCAGGAACTTCTGGGCTTTCTTATAAGGCAGACACCACAGCTGTTCCTTGTTCAGTGTGATCTGAGGGGGGTCTCCTCAGGAGCAAGTCCTCCCCATGTGTCAATTACTTAGCATGCTCTGGAGCAGTTAGGGCAGCCCAGGCTTCCTGACTCTCTGGATGCAGCATAACTTTATGTTCTGGATACAGAATAGTTAGGAGAGAGCAGTTAGGGCAGAGCAGGCTGAACTTGCTCTGGATTGCGCCCTTAGACTTGAGCCAAACCATTGGTTGGACAAGGAGTTGTTTGTCCCCAACAAGCAGTTGGCTCTTCTTTTGAAGTTACCTCTTCTTCCTGCCTGTCTTGCATGCTGCCATCTTGGATCTCATTAGAATCATGCAAGATTTCATGATATTCAAGATGGCATTACCCAGGAAAAGAGGCTGCTTCCATGTGAGTCCATGTCAGTTTGTCATTGTTCCTATAGGCAATAGGGCACACGGTTTGTGAACCACTCACTCAATGATAGCCTAAGGCTATCATTCTTTTTGGTAAAGCCAATCTTTCGTGTTCCTTTGTCACTCTTTTATTGGATCCTTAGTTAACTATCTTCTACCTCTTTGTCCCCTTTCCTCTCCCACCAAAAGGAGTTAACTTTGCAGAAAAGAGCACAATCCTTTGCATATCTACATGAAACATAGAACCACTGTAATCAGTGAGGCTTACACCCAGCTAGGTGTGCAAAGGATTGTAACCCTAGGATATAATCCGAAAGACACTTTCCTGGGAGTAAAACTCACAGAACACAGTGGGGCTTACTTTTGAGTAGACATGGTTAGGGTTTTGCTCCTAGTCAGATCACACAATGGTTTACAATGTTCTGTCAACTATGAGTGTCTTTATTCTTGCTTGAATGCAGTGATCCTTCCAGTGATTTCCAAATTAAGTAGTTTTATGTTATTTGCAGGAATTGGAAAGAATGTCATCTGCGAGAAAGCTGCCACCTCCGTGGATGCTTTCCGGATGGTCACAGCTGCCAGATACTACCCCAAACTCATGAGCATTGTAGGCAATGTCCTGCGTTTTCTGCCAGCCTTCATCAAAATGAAGCAGTTAATTGAAGACCACTATGTGGGCAACATCCTTGTCTGTGATGTGCGAGTGTACTGGGGGAGTCTTCTTAGTCACAAGTATAATTGGATCTGTGATGAACTGATGGGTGGGGGTGGTTTGCACACTATGGGGACGTATATCATCGACCTCCTCACTCACCTGACAAGCCAAAAGGCGGAGAAAGTCCATGGCCTGCTGAAAACCTTTGTCAAACAGAACTCTGTTATCAATGGCATCCGACATGTCACCAGCGATGACTTTTGCTTTTTCCAGATGCTAATGGCAGGAGGCATCTGTAGTACAGTGACCCTCAACTTCAACATGCCTGGGTCATTTGTGCACGAGGTCATGATTGTTGGGTCTGCTGGACGCCTTATAGCACGGGGCACGGATTTGTATGGTCAGAAAAACACGGCCCCCCAGGAAGAGCTTCTTCTTGCAGACTCTCTGAACATTGGTGCAGGGCTTTCAGAAAAAGGATTAAAAGATATTCCCTTATTGTACCTGAAAGGGATGGTGTACCTGGTGCAAGCGCTCCGTCAGTCCTTCCAGGACCAGGAAGACCAGCGCACCTGGGATCCCAAGCCAGTTGCCATGGCTGCTTCCTTTGAAGATGGCCTCTACATGCAAAGCGTTGTAGATGCCATTAGAAAATCCAGCAGGTCTGGGGAGTGGGAACCTGTGGAGGACATGACCGAGGAGCCAGATGCCAACCAAAACCTGTGTGAGGCTCTGCAGAGAAATAACCTATAGTGAAGGCATCCCGGAAGGACAGAAACGCTGTAAATGTGCAGGAATCTTTAAGGCATACATTTTATTTCCTATTTTGAAGGGCGGGAAGGAAAAATGTCGATAACATTTGGACAACAAATGGATAACATCACTGAGGAAATGCTTTTGTGTTCAAACTCATTTTAGAGAGTTTTAAATGTTGCAGGTTTGTATGTTTGTGCTGTTTTTAAAAGCTGACCTTCTAAATTGTGGATCATTAGGAAAACTTGAATTGCCCTTTGCCTCAGCTGTAGCTAAAACAAATGTTATTTGGGAGGTGAGTGTCTTTGTCCCTTCTTTGCACAAAGTTGTCATTTTTGCAAGTTTAACATGACAGGATTGGAGCAGTAGTTGTTTTAGAGGAATGTGAGTTCTTTTTGCTATTAGAGACTTGCCTCCAAACCCCATTTTTTAAAATATGTGAATGGGGTAGAGATGTAAATACTGGCCTCATCACATCTAGTTTGACTTTCAATATTAAAATGTTCCCAGTTGAGCCTACGGGCTCCGTGATACCAGTCAAGATTTTCTCATTCCTAGATTTGCCTTCTGTGTTAACTGCTGTTGGCAAACATTGGGGCTGCTCCCTCCTCTGGGCTCCCTGGAGCTTCCCTTACTCTCTCTAGACAACAGTTGCAATTCAATTCAGGGCTTGCCCTCCTTCCTGCCACTACTTCTAAAACGAAAACATGTGGGGGCAGACAACCTCATGTACTTCTTCTCCCACCTTCTCTCCTGCCCTGTCTTAAGTGCTGCCAAGCAAACCCCACTATCTGGTCTTGCTTGTTTGCCCACACTTGAACCCACGTGCACAGCCAGCATTGTGAACATGAAGTGGACTCAAGATGTTGCACCTGACTTCCAAGTGTGGCAGGAAATTATTGCTTCAAGGGATGAAGAGATGGTTGTGAAAAGAAATACTCCATTGCTATCTTTGGTAGCTTAGGTAAAAATAATTAATTGGAAACACTTAAGAATGGGTTTTAGTTTAGTAAGTGGATTTAAACAAACACTGGAAAAGGTTCCGAGACCTTTCCTTTCCCAACTTGTATCCTGTGGGAATCCCGATGCTGCTTGCAGAGCAGATCTTAATGTGCAGCTTAATGTGACACTTTTAAGAGTGTCAGTTCTTTTCACTGGGCTAAAACTGAAGAGGGGTTGCTAACATTTTTGTATGAGCTATCTACTTGAATGTTTTTATTGTTTCCTACTAGGTTTTAATCCTGTACAGTACTATAAAACATTAACAAACATGCATCATGTGTCCTTGTGACTAGTGGAGTTTTGTGTGTGTGACAACGATGACTAAGAGCAGATGATTGGCAGCTTTATCATCTGTTTACCCTGCTCCCTCAAAGAGGTCTCTGCCTTTTTCCTATTCTCAACGTTTAGTTATTTTTAACCATAATTCTAATTGCAGATGTTGTTTTTGTGGGCTAACAAAATGCTGGACCCAACTACCAGAGTAAGGGGACCTGAGCGCCATGTGGATAGTGTTAAATATTCTTAAATATTTGGCATTTAAGAACTAAGAATGTGGACTGCAGTGCTAGGGGGGAGGCAAACTAGACAAGATGTGGCAATCCATTATTTGGATCTCCTATCTCATTTACAAAGGGCTGTGGGTGGCGCAAGTGGCTAAGACACTGTGCCTGTTAACCAGCAGGCCAGGGTTCGAGACCCGGTCGGCCCCACAAGACAGGGTGAGCTCCTGTCCTTAGCCCAGCTCTGCGACGCCAGCTGGATCCAATTGTATTGGCTCTGCCTTTCCATTGGACTAATTCAGTGGCGTGGAGATGGGGGATTTGCTGCTTGGGTAACAGCCTATCCTCCATAACAATCTAACCCAGGCTTTCGTGCTTCGCATGCAGCGCTGAGCACGATACCATAGTCTTCCAAGACTGACGAGGCCTGCTTTTTATCTCATTTACAAACAAATGAGGTGGGATTGGATTGAGATCCTGTGGCTGGTGGAATGGGGGGATTGAGCTGGTCCTCTGCATTAGGGTGCAATCCAGAATAACTACAGGGAGTCCTTGCTCCGGTGTAAGAATAAATTACTAGGGATTGCAATATGAATTTCCTATAGGTTTTCACTAGGTGGTGCAGTAACTATGGGTGCACATAATGTCTCTTATGTGCTCCCGTAGTTACTCTGGATTATAGGGACTGTTTCTTGATTTAAGTTGACCCGTAAGCTGCTATTTGCCTGAAAATGGTGAGAGAGATTCTGTTCCCCTACTCTCTCTAGACAACAGTTTCAATTCAATTCAGGGCTTGCCCTCCTTCCTGCCACTACTTCTAAAATGAAAACTAGAGATATGATCACAGATCTTCAGTTTCTTGTCTTGTTAAGTTACACCTTTTTGGGGGTGGAGAGGAAAAGTCACAAACTATGATCTGTCCCTTGTACATTGGAAGGTCTCTACGTTTCATTTCTGGGCCTCTTAAACAGCATGCCTGTGCATTTTCAAAAAGTTCTCATGCATGAAGGTCCAGGTGCTTGTTTCTAAAATAAACTGATGTTCTCAGCCAAGGTCTGCTTCTAATTCCTGTAGCATAATTCATCCAAGGAGTAAACACACCCCTGGCCAGTGACTTCTGTTACAGTATGGCTTGGTCAGGTGGGCTGACATGCTAGTAAAAAACTGATCATAAAAGAATAATTGAATTTGTTTTCATTGAGTGATTTGTCTCTACTTCAGTATCGGTGAGTATTATAATGCTGGCCATTCAGGGAAAGCCAGTTAACTAGAACAGTGGTTCGCAATCTTTTTGGCCCCAGGGACCAGTCCTGTGGGAAAAAAAATTCCAGAGGACCAGCTCAGGTGTGGAGGGAGAGTCCTGCCTCTGGTGACCTGGAGGGAGGGCTTCCCCACCTAGATCACAGCAGAGCTACCTCCAGCTGTAAATCCCATTATAATAAATAGCTATTTATTGTTGCTATTGCTCCGTTACTATAGATAGGATTGCAGGTGAGAGTCCAATGTCTCAATGCGTGTCTACTCATAGCAAGGATTTTCAACCATTTCTCAGTGCAGGATGAATTGAAAGTGCACAAAGCCATCCTATTCACGCTTATTGGAGAGTAATCCTCATTAACTATAATGGGACTTATTTCTGAGTAGACAGGCATTGGATTGGACTTTGAGGCTGCAATCATATCTGCACTTTTCTGGAAGTAAACTCCACTGACTTACTACTTACCTCTGAGTAGACAGGAATAGGATTGGTCTCTGAGGCTGCAGTCCTCCGACAGAGCCCTCCTGCTGTGAGGAGGGGAAGAGGCACTTTGAGGAGTCCTTTGCAGATTGCTCAGGAAGCATCCAAGGACCTCCAGTGGTCCCCAGAAGGAGGGTTGAAAAACCCTGAACTAGTTCTATCCCCTTTTCCTCGTAACTTCATAAGGATTCAGGTAATTATGTTCTCACCTGTTGATGTTTCTCCACTCAATATTTATTTTTTCAACCCAATATTTCTTTATTTTGCAAACAAAGGGTAAGTAAGACATGCAAACATGTAGTATGACTCTAATGCAGGTAGGCATAAGGAGCACCAGTTATCTACAGTTTATAACACTGGTGAGTGCTGTAAACAAGCAAGGAAGGCTTTAGGCTTGTCACTTTTGTTTCACCCACTCTATGCTGCTACTTGAGTTGTGGTGAGAGTGGTGGGACCAGATGAGCCGCACAGACACTGAGCATCTTATCGATGGCAACCTGCGTGGATTTGTCCACCTCCGCCTTTGCTGCAGCTGCACATGTTGGGTTCCTCACTTCCTTGCCTTTGTCTTCTGTAACTGAAATATTGAAACTCATTGCTTCATCTCAGTTTTTAAAAGGGATAAAAGGAAGATTAAGATAATAAAATGTTGTGTTTTAAGATGGCAGAAATGCAGAAAAGCAATATTCAAAAAAGGAAACAAAACCATCTATTAATAGTGTGGATTACAAACTGGAAGTCCCAGAGGAAAATTTAAAATGTCTTTATCTGGTTCTGAAAATATGACAGATTTTGTGCTTGTCAACCTGTAGGTTGGCAGTTCGAGGTAAATGTCTGAATACTCCCCCCCACAACCACACAGGATACAGCACATACTCCAGTGGCATGGCTGCTTGAGCACTGGCAAAGTGGGTAGTGGACCCTGAGTCTTCAAAGGCCCCAATGCGCCAAGGTCAATCAAATCCATATTTTTTCAAGTTCTAACTGTTTGTGTGGTTGGATTTTGGACCAACGTTCCCTCCTTGTTACCTTTGGGTGGAATTATTCTCTGTTCCAAGAGCCCTATTTTGTTCTCCAGGGTAGAAGGCGCCTCTGGCTGGGGATGGTCACACTCCTTGTCAGATGGACTGTTCAACTCGGGGTTGTCGTAGTTGATGTATTGGTACAAAGGGCGCAGGCGCTGGGACTTCTCTAGGAATAATGAGACGAGAATGTTGGAAAAGGAAGGGGAATGGAAAGAAAGAGGGTGTGTGGACTAGAGTTAGAGAATAGGTCAATGGAGGCAGAGGCATCACTAGGGTTTGTATCAAAGCTCTTTTTGTCAGCCCCCCATGAGGAACCTCCATCTGTATCTGTCCATATGTTACAATAAATGCATTGTAATATAAATCTACCATGCAAAGCATACCATGTGCAAAGCCTAAATGCAATCTCACCCCATTAATTTTGTTTATTTTAATATGGAATGTACAGGGCACCTACAAATCAGTAGTGTCACACACGCCCAGAGTGTCATCCATGTAGTCCAGTCCATGTAACCCAGTGACACCACTGAGTGGATGCAATTAGGTGAACAGAGGTATGCACCACCTGGCTAATTTGTTGCCTACTGCAAATGCCCCACATATGGGCCAGCCCTACTGAGAGAGACATAGCTCTGCTTCTTCAATCTTATATCTCTGCCTGTTTGTTTGTGCTCACTCTCTACTCCTGCAGATTCTGAGGGTATGGCACCCCCTGTGCTGGCAGGTGGGATCACCATCATGTCCACTGCACTTTTCCGCTTCTTAGATTTCTTGGGTTGCTTTGGAACTGGCGGGACCTCGGCTTTGGGGCACTCAACCTCCTCTGTCCTCAGAGGGTGTTTCTTGAAGTCTGCGTGTTGGAAAACGAGGATGTCGGAGTCAGTTCTGTTGGGGGTGGGAGGGTGGAGAGACATCAAGAACAAAACATCTGGAGAAGGAGCTACCACTTCCAATGAAGCTTTTATGACTTTAGCAATCTAGCCCCATTTGCTACATTGGCTGGATCCGTCAGTATCCAGGGCCAAATTTTTACGTTTTTTGTGGGTCTTGTAGAATCGTAGAGTTATAAAATTTATTATACATGTTATATCTCTATGGTAGAATGGAGAACAATAAAGAGTACAAACACTATTGACTTTAATAATTCAGAAGAAAATTAAAATGGTTGTTCTTGATAAAACTGGTAACATTTTCTTACGTTTACTTGACAAGGGTAGACTGTCCTCGCATGGGGGTCCCTTAGGCTTGGGATCCAGTTGGCTTAAAGCTGGCCCAGTCTATTTCCTTCCCTCTTGTTACAGTATTTCCTTCTATGAGTAAAAATCATGGAGCTCTTGCCTTCTACCTATGCTGCTATGAACTCCTCCTGCGGAGGTGCAGCTCTCTGTTAAGCCCTTTGTAGCCTCCTAGCTATGGGGGCCTAAACTCAATGCTCAAAAGAAAGAGCAAGACATCCTTTGCTCCTGTGGGGCTTTGTTTGTGCGGAGTCCACCTGCAAAAATGTGGCCCTTCCACCATTTGCGCACCCTTTTTACAAAGTTTTCCAGAAAGTCAGACCACCTTCTAACCCAGCCTGGTACTGCACAGATTGACCATATGTCCTTCGAGGACATGTCCTCTTTTTGAGCCTTGTGTGCTGGAAATTTTTTTTCATTGTCCTCCTTTTCCTTGTGAACAGTAGCATGTAGCCTTCTTGTCTTTCAGAAATTTATTTAATAAATTATAAGTAATAGTTTTAAATTTAATAATAATCTAGTAATTTTGTAGACTAAATTTGGCTGAAAAGTTGTGCGTTAGATCTGAGTAAATACAGTATATGAGTGTTTTTAGTTTTTATTTTGTCATGTCCTACATTTTAGAGGCCTTGTGCTCTTTTTTGGTTATAACATCTGGTTACCCTGGACTGATGCAGGACATGAAGACCTCTAGCATCCTTAATGCTACCTAGCTTTGCGACCCTGCATCCTTAATGCTTTTGACTTCAGGGAAACTCAGTGCTTCTTCATGTGCTTTGACACTACATAATGGGACAGGTCACCCTTTTGGGATCACCCTTTCGGGACCTACTTTGTTCTTGCTTTGAAGCCATAGGTAGTCAGCCAGGCCTGGAGCACAGAGACAGATTTCAGATTCTTAAGTTCTGGAAAAAGTTCTTGGTTCCTTTGGATCTCATCCTCGTAGAGCTTGGCATGGAGGAGAATGCCCTTCCCATCTTCATGCCACTGTGGAAGGAGGTCTACAGTTACTCTGCCGATGGTAAGAACCAAGAATTGGTCCTATGGTTCCCTTGAGGGTTGTTGGAGACCACAGAGGGGAAGCTGTAGGTGATGCACTTGAATTTGTACTAAGCATCTAGTCTGGAGTGGACTTTGGTCAACATGGGTATGAATCATGACTCTTATCTAATCTACCTACCCACCTCACCCCCCAACCTACAGAGATGTTGTGAGGATAAACTGGAGAAGAATGATACACTATCTTAAACAACTACCATAGTAGGAAGGATGGAATATAATTGCAGAAACAACAACAAAAATAGAGAAACAAGCAGCCTTTTGCCATTGGTCACTGAATTGATGTCCTGCAGGTGAGAGAAATGGTTTCAGCTTGTGGGTGAGGTTGTTGGAGGTCAATCAATGTGCTCCTGTTTGGATGCTGCGGAAGTTGTTGAACCAGCAAAAAACAAAATGATGCTGAAAAAGGAAAGGGCAAGCATTGAAATAGGAACTGAAGTGATTCTAGAATAATTCCTTTGAGGACCACCAAAGATCATTACTGGTGGAACAGAGATGGCTGAATCAACAAAGATGTTGAAACAACATTCCTTATCACTAGTCTCTAGTTTTGCAGACACATTCTGGCCTCAGATCTGTTGACCAAGATGTTGCATCCCTTGGAACCATCCTGCTTTCTGGGTGGGAAATCAGGGGAGAAAAGGAGGGAGGTCTTTTGGGAAACAGAACACAAATTCAATTAAATGTTTTTGAATTCAAATGCAAACATTAATCTGTACTGGCTGAAATAACGTATCTTCTCTGATTGTATATGAGACATAGCAAGAGATGCTTTGGAAGTTGCTTTTCCAAGTGTGGTATTTTTGACATCTTACAAACCGAATTCCCACCTGCTCCCTCCAGCATTATAAATTTGTGGCATATACATCTGCAATCCCTACATGTTCATCCTTTACCTCCAGTGACTTGACGCTTGGGTTGTCCAGGGCGGCAGCCAACTGGAAGAGGAAGTGCGGAGAGGCAGACTTTGCTCCTGATTTCTTCTCATTGGGGCTCCTTGAAGAACCAGCCATTGCCTGGAGAGGAGAAAAGGACCGTTTTTAAACTGGAGATAGAGCGAGATATAAGCCTGTAGTATTTTAGCAACATTACACATTATCATTATGGTGCCTGCATGTGAACCAGGCCATGGAATAAACCTACCGGTATGTGTATATTTTGTATTCTAAGTATAAAATATGTACATATTGAAATGTATACATTGCTTAGTGTCAGTTTTATTAACTCTGTGTAAAAAAATGTGAACAATTTTGTGTTTATCTGAATATTTTCATGTTGAAATTTAGGCTGTCCTAACTCACTTGGCCTTTCTTCCCGTTATGGTGTGGGGAGATCAGTGTATGCGTGTACAGTGGCCTAACACCCCAAGAGTGGAACAGAAGTGTCTTCCTGCACTTTTATGAACCCCCCAGGTCTGCATAGGACTTATGCCAGGGTTTACGCAGGCCTAAGTGGACTTTAGAATTGCAGTGTAGTTAGGAATGTGATTTTCCTCTCTGTTGCCCTCATTGTGAAAACAGAAAGGGGGATAATGAATATTTTATTTAAGGGATTTGCAAATGCCCATGATGGCTTACAAAACTATTAATTCTTTTGTCCTCACAACAATCCTGTGAGGTAGGTGAGGTGTGAGTGAACGAATGGCTCAAGGTCAACCTGGAAGATTCCTGGCGAAGGGGAGATTTGAAGGTGGATTTTCCAGGTCTCCGTCCAACTGCCACCATGGCTCTATTTAAGAAGTACTGTATTTACTCAAATCAAACACTGACCTTTTCAGCTGAATTTAGTCTCCAAAATCAGGGTACACATTAGATTTGATGGTTAATTAGATTTGTGTAAATGTGGTGTTTTGATTATAAGTATAGGGTGCTCAATAGATTCGAAGGCACTTTCGATTCTAGCTATTTAATGTATAGTAAATGATTCTGGAATATATGTCAACTTGGCTCAGGTGAACAAGGCAAAGCTGCCCCTGGATTAACTTTTCCCAAAACGGGCACCAAAATATTGAGAAAGACTCCGAGAAAGACTGATCAGCTCTGCTGGAGTCATCTGAGCGAGTCTCTCTAATCACATTGCTTTTCCTGCGCCCGCTCATATCAATGCAACTCTGAAGGCATGTGCTTGTGCATTAATTCTTGATGCGCCAAGGCTAGACAGCTTCTTCCTAGCGCAGATCCACCCTTAAAATTCTCTGACAGATGCGCCTTCCACCCTTAATTGATGCTCCTGCTGTGAGTTCTATTCATTCAACTAAGGAGAGCAGCCGGCAAGGTCACCGCATGCCTCATCTCTCCCTCGGCTCATGAGCCACAGAGGGGTTTGGCTGATTCTTAATGCTTTAAATCCTAAATCTGATGAAAACTGTAGCTTAAAAAGTTGGAAGGGTTTTTCTTCTTCTTTTCCTCAGTTCTATTTCTAATTGCCACGTTGGTCAGAAATAGAGATGAGGCAGGACTGACATTTCTGTTGCAATGAAAATAAACAGAGCTGGTTCCAGACCACCATCCCTGATGCTCACAGTTGCCAACTCTGATGGAAACTTTTCCAGTATATGTTTTTGGCCGGCTTGATAAAATGTCAATCAGCCCCAGGAGGCCCTTTAAAAATCTTTAGGATGGCTTTCAGCTGGTTATTATGAAGGTTATTCCTGAATAGGATTGTCATATGTCCTGAAAAACAGGGGAAATCCCAATTTTGGGGGATTATGTTCACTTACTGGCAAATGGGACAGAGGATCCTGTCCCAATTTTGTGGAAGAGAATTGTGACAGCCCTATTCCTGAAGGTTATTCCTGATTTTTGGAGATTCCAGACCTATTGGTGAATTGGCTGGAACCCCTACTTTTGGGCTTTGGGGAATGGTCCCTATGATCAGTAGTACCACCGGTATCTATACAGTTTAAATGTTTGTGAATGGGATCAAAGAAGAGTTATTTCTGGATTATGATCCTGAGAATCACATGATATAACATCCAAAGGCTGATAGTTTTAATTCCTTTTAGCAACTCCTTGGAAGCAAAATTTAAGTGGAGGTGAGAAGAACAAAGAAGTTTCAGGCTATTTGGTAAGAGGAACCCCCAAACTTGAGATTTGTAAGTCTGACCCAGTGACTTACACAGTCGAATGTCCTGAAAAACAGGGACAATCCCAATTTTGGGAGATTTGTATTCACATACTGGCAAATGGAACAGAGGGTCCTGTCCTGATTTTGTGGAAGAGAATTATGGCAACCCTAATCCTATTGAAAGCATCACCTTACCCAAAATGGAGACTCGCACCAAAGATGTGGGGAAAAGGAGATTCAATTGGGGGAAGGATCTCAATGTTCCTTATGTGGAAAGTTGACAGAATGATGAGTGAAACACTGCAAAATTTCTGCT
>JAREYC010000010.1:34942500-34972500 GCA_030015325.1 Cryptoblepharus egeriae | reverse complement strand
CAGCTTCCGTCATAAGAAAGGTGCACCAGCCTTCTACTCTTTCTGTTGCCCTTTATGCTGCACATTTTATAGCTCTCTAATATCACTGTTGAGAATGTGAGGTGACCCAGAATCCCAACATAGCCATACCATGCAAAGCAATGGTTTGGATCCAAACTAGAGTTAAGGTGACAAACCAGGATTAGCATTGACAACCACAATGTGGCATATGTTCAGTTCCCATGAATGTATCAATCAAATCTATTACGGAGTATATTTAAATTCTGGCATCATGCCTTTTCCTGCTTGGACCAGTCCTGACAACCTAGACATAGCCCGTGAATGTAGCAAAATGTCTGATTTCTTCAACAGAAAAATCACAGATGGCGCATTTTTTCCCTATGTCCAGTACAATGGTTAAAGCTCTCCGACAAAACTCTATGTGCAGTTCCATTTTTTCCCCTCTAAAATGTCTGTTCCCGTTTCATTGCAGCCCATGTTAAGTTAACCTGAAAAAGGTTCAGTCCCTTTATTTCAGTGACTTATGAGATGATGTGGCTGCTCACATTTCACTTAGCGTTGCTTAAATTGCCAATCATGGATCTCACGTTCTATCTCCTGTCGGCTTGGTTTGGATTATCACCTACGACATGCGTACGTGCATGTGCATGTACATGTGTGTGTGTTGTGTGTGTGTGTGCATTGTTGGGACGACATGGGGAGCACTTTCTCTCTCTCTCTTTCTCTCCCCCACTCCACCATATTCCACTTTGCAAAATCACATTATTCTAATGAGGATGTAAATGAAAAGAAAAGCTGTGGGAAATGGCTGGAGATGAGCTGCTTGTCAAAAGTGTTTTACTTGAGGGTGGGGAAGAAAGCAAGGCCGCTCAGCACGATAATGCACTTCTTGCTTTCAGATGGACTGCTCTGTACAGCCGTGGCATCTGGCCAAATCTGAAAGCAACAACTTCTTCTTCTTGCACTCTCTTTATTCATCATGTTCCATTGAATTGGGACTAGAGACATTTGATGCTCACAGCTCAGTGATCGATCCCTTTCTTGTGTGCAGGGGAGGTTCAATCCTTGGCATCCCCCAGGGGTTGTGAAAGCCCTCTGTCACAAAACACGGAGAACTACAGGCAAAGTGTGTAGACCAGGGGTTCAAAACTTGTGACCTACCTAGCCGCCTGCAATGGTCGTGATGCTCCTGGTGATGCTGGAGGCCTCTCCTGGACTGGTGACCTACTCTACATAGTTTTGCAAGACATAGAATGGCCCTCAAAAGTCTCCATTAGCCACTTCCAGCTTACAGAGACAGAGTACAATCCTAACCATGTCTACTCAAACGTAAGCCCCATTGTATTCAATGGGACTTACTCCCAGGAAAGTGTCTTCAGGATTGCAGCACAATCCTAACCTTGTCTACTCAAAAGTAAGTTCCATTGTGTTCAATGGGTCTTACTCCCAGGAAAGTGTCTTTAGGATTGCTGCCTAATTCAAGTTTGCAAAAGGGGGGCATCTCACAGAGGTTTGTAGAGTGGGTCGCCATGCCAGGAAAAGTCTCCAGATATCTGGAATGGGTTTTCTTTGGAGTGAACCAGCACAAGGGTGGGTGAGAGGACCCAGACAAAACCCATCATGCTTAGGCTAGCAACTTATTTAACCTTTGGGAAATGCTGGTCTAGAACAGACTGAGCTAAAAGTGCTAACAGGAAGGGATTGGGAGGTCTGAAAACAACATGACATTTTGGTCTCTGACAGTGTTGCTCAATGTTGGCTTCTGCTGTACCACTTCATGTGGTCCACCTATTTGAAGTTTCACCAGAAGTAGCAATGACATCATTGTCAGTTACATTCAGATTGGGCTGCCAGTTGAGACTTATGTAGGAGGAATTTTCTGAGCATGAAAAGCATGCTTTGGAGTCTCTTTCTGTTGTGTAATCTTCTGGTGTGATGTTCTGGAGCCTTCTCCTCCTGTTTGTTGTGTCATGTTCTTGTTTCACTGGTGAGTGCCTGGTTGCTAGGAATCCCAGGAGTACCACCAGACACCATCTGAAGTATCACTGATGATACCCATATATTATGTGTTGAGAAACACTATGATAAGAATCACCTTTCTGACTGCCTTGAATGTGGAAGAGATAGTGCCTTTTAAACTGGTGATATTGGGCTGCAGTGGCTCAGTGGTTAAAGACGCAGTCCTTGTCAATCTGAAGGTTGGCAAGTTGGTAATTTGAGACCCAAATACCACAGCCTGGACAGAGAGAGCTTGCATTTCTTGCCCAGCTCCTGCCAACCTAGTAGTTTGAAAGCATGCCAATGCAAATAAATAAATAGGTGCCACTTCATTGGGAAGATAACAGTATTCCATGCGCCTTCGTTATTTAGTAATGCCAACCACATGACAATGTGTCTTCAGACAGTGCTGACTCTTGGGTCTTATGACCAGGATTAGCACCGTCCTTCAAGTCGGTCACCAGACTTTCCCTTTATTGCAAAATTTAATATCCAAGCACAGTGCAAGAGCTCTTCTCTGTTTATTGCCCATGCAAGAGATCAGCTTAGGACTCACACAGTGAGGTAGATCTGGATGATCCTGATGAGGAGACAAAATTGTCGTCAGTGTGCATTATTTTGAAGCCATGAAAAACATCCTTTAATTATGTTTAAACATGATCTTCATTTCAAGTGCCTACTTTGGCTGTTATTGATCCTTCTAAATGGCTGAAAAGTATAAGACAACTTCTCAAATCTTCTCAGGTAGTTTCTCTAGAGGACAACCTGAAGCCTGACCGTTAATAATACTGGAGCAGTTATTTACTTATTTGAGCCAGGAAAACCCCTCCAGATCAGGAAACTTTACTCTCTACTGTCCCTTCCAATAACATTTGCCATTTTAAGTTCTTTTTTCTGTTTTAGAGATAAAAAACTTAGGTTCTCCTGTGTATTTGATGCATAGTGTAGTGAATACAAACATAAGGCTCCTTATTGGATTGAGATGACACAGATAATTTCATCCAAGCATTGTAGGCTGCAGATGAAAGATCCTGATTCCGTGTGTTAATATGGCTAACCCTACAATCCAGAGTAACTATGGAAGCACCCAAAAGTCATTTATGTCGACGTAGTTACAGCACCACCTGGTAAAAACCTATGGAAAATTCATATTGCAATCCAGAGTAAATTGTTCTTACACCGGAGCAAGAACTCCTCATAGTTACTCTGGATTGCACCCTATATTTATTTTTAAAATGAATGAATGAATGGCAGGAGAATGATATCCATGGAGCATTCCTGATTTGTAGTATAACCACTATGCTACTTTTGGATCCCAATCTTGTGCCATCATGACCAGATTTTCTGCATAGCACCTCAGTCCTTCTTCACAGTCCCGTATGAAATGCATCTTCACATGGGCATGTGTCTGGCTTCCTACAGGTAGAGACCAATGAAGATTATTTCAAGCAGGCATCAGCAGGTCATGGTGTGCCTGGAAGCCTCTGAGCAAGGCTGAAAGCAGGCCCATTTCCCTGCAGCTGGCTTACCTTGATTGAAACGTTGGGCTAAGACAGTGGCAGGAACAACGCCTACAGCTCCCATTTAAGATGTGCTTTATCCTCCGATGAGCACTTACTTGGCAAAACCAATTCCCCCTTGAAAAACAGACTTTCTGCATGTACCCAGGAAATGATGAGAATTCTTGGAAACGTATCCCAGATCCTAGCATCATAAAATGAAATTGCAAAACCACCAAACCAGCAACATTTAGTTGCTGGAACAATGTGACAGTTTCAGTGTCTCCCACTACAGCCCATTTTTGCTGGGGGGGGGGGGGAGTAGTTTCTGTTTTATGGTACAGTGGGCCTTGGGCATCCCTGGAGAATCCATAACTGGACACACACACCCGTACATACTGAATTCTACAGATAATTAAGTCTGCAACCCTACCCTCCTGTTAGGCTGGCCTAAGTCCCAGCATAAGTCGTTAACTGATCTGGAGGTGTCACAAACGTGCCATAAGACACTTATGTGCCACTCCTGAGGGAGGGTTAGGCCAGCGCAAACACATGTGCTTGCCTCTCTATACCACCACGGGAACAGGAAGACTGATAAATTGTGCTGGCTTAGATTAGGATTGCACCCTAAGGGCTCAAATGTAAAGAGCCATGGTGTTGGCACTGAACTTCAGCTCCAGTGTTAAATTCACCATAAAGTAGGGAGTACCAAGAAGAGCACTGGGAAGAGGACACTGCTTGGCTGCCCTGAGGTAAGTGGAACCACCAGCTGGCAGTGTGGTCTCTGGGGTAGGGGTGAGGCATTCTGGGGTGGGGGACAGCTAGGCCAAAGACAAACTGGCCAAGGATGGGCTTGGGACCAGTTGGGTCCTATCATGCTTTGGGCAGAAAATCCTGCCACAGAAGTTCTCAGGACTGCTCAGATAAAATAGCCAGCACATACTTGAGAAGCCTCATTGCTGGGCCTGGGGCTTTCCTTGGACATGGGGAATGAAAGTCCCCTTCACCTGAGGAGACCTCCAGCAGCTTCTCTGTGCCCGTAGGCACTATTTTGTTTCTGCTATTCTTATGGGCACTGGGAAGTTTAGAATAGGGCTGTAGATATGCCCAACTCTTCTTGGGCATATCTACATATTTCAATTGGCGGCAATTGAAAATGTCTCTCCAAAGTATCTGGGATAGGGTTGCCATATGTTTCGAAAAATAGGAACAATTCTGATTTTGGGTGATTGTGTTCACATACAGGCAAATGGGACAGAGGATCCTGTCCCAATTTTATGGAAGAGAATTACGGCAACCCTAATCTGGGATACCTTAATGGCATGGTCTGTGCATGACCTTCTTCCTTAGAACACCTCTTGGAACATCTGGCTGTGCCCAAGAAGATCACGGTAGGTAGGGTTGCCATAATTCTCCTCCACAAAATTGGCTCAGGACCCTCTGTCACACTTACGAGTATATGAACACAATCCCCCAAAATCAGGACTGTTCCTGTTTTTCAGGACATATAGCAACCCTAGATCATAGATAAATAGGGCCGAATACACGGATAAATAGGACCTTCTGCTGAATACATGGATAACTTTGACCCACTATAAGGATCTCTTTTCAGGGCCAAGTGATTCTTGGTGATTCTGTATACAGGATCCGTCATTTTGACAATGCTAAGAATCTTTGCTTGGCTACCATTCAGTTATCTCTGTGCATTTTGAATTTTTAAGAACATTTTCATCAATGCCCCCTTCCCCCCTCCTTAGCTTGCAGCATCCCATGCGTTCTATGCTCATCTTGGTCTGACATCATCACTGGTCCTGCCAGAGGCCTGCCTCGGCTCCCTCTACCCCGGCCTCCCTCCCACGTTTGGAGGTGCTAGTCATCTTGACAAGCAAACGGTTGGCCACAGCCCTAATTATAGATGCTTTTTGCGACGCCAACATATTCCTTGGGTAAAGAGGGAAATGCCTCGGCTCTTAAGATTAGCCTTATCAAGAGGATACAGTGTGTATGACATTGTCCCAAAGTGATAAATAAATAGATAGACAGAAGCATACAAATGTTACCCTTTCGTTCTCCTTTTGGTTGATAGGGGAAAATCGGAGACTACAAAATAGCATTTTCATGTGTCACTACTTTGTCAGCTGTGTTGCATTTTAATACAAAACAGAGTGAAATCGAGGGGAAAAAGAGCTCTCTCACTTTCACTTTGTGTATGTGTGTATATGTATGCGCTCATACACACACATATAAAAGCAGACAAATAAAATGCATTTTTTAACCAGTTACTCTGCTTCACCAATAAATATTCCTCGGTGGAAAACCTTTCTGTTGCTTTCCTTTAAAATCAAATGAAACCAAGCCATATGCTTGCGGTAATTCCCTGGAAAGAGATTTGAAATTTAAAAGGGTAAACGGAAATTTAAAATGATTTTCCTAGGTTCCCAACCGAGATTCCCTTTTCCTCGACTCTGTGTTTGTCTTTTTAAAGGAACCAATATGTTTGGTATTACTGATGAGAAGCAACCTTGACTCCAAAAAGATTTAACTTAATATCTAGCTAAGCATTCAGAGGGTAGTCCATCTGTGGAATGTACATTATGGACCTCGGCTTGAACGCGGCTAGTCATGTATGATATTGGGCACGCAAATGTGACGTGATGCCCATATACCCTTGAGTATAATTCAAAGTGCCACATAGCTCTATGGGCAGAGAAGCTATAAACACACTTGTCAGAAATGAGAAAGGGTGCAGGGTTATATTCGGACTGAAGAACGCAGGAGCATTAGAACCAGCCATCAAGTCTTAATGAAAGTGTTAATTAGGATATTACAGAATTTATAGCTAAAACATCATCTTTACTAGACATCCTCATTGCTACACATTTAATTAACTGTTTCTCTACTCAAAGCCAGGAGAACATCCCTAGGAAACCCTTATAGTACACGGGAGCCTCAACTATGTAAGCACACAAATGACACTCCATATTTACATTGCAAGCCTTTTGAGCTTTGATTTTTCTTTCCAAAGCAGACAGGCAAGGAACATGTGATTATCATCTGGTTATAGGAATAAGCGCACATTTAATCTACATAATCATCAATCTTTCTTTATGTAAAAGTGATTAGCAAATAGGGTTTTAAAGCAACTGTTTAGTTTACACATTGGCATCCTAGATTAACCTATTTCTAAAACACTTGATTTTTATCACGCTGCTTAATGATTTGTCCCGTGATTTATTGGGTAATATGATGAATCATGTTAGATTTATTGTTTATCCTATAAATAGTGCAACAAATCATTAAACAGTGATAAAACCCAGCGGTTTCATGACAACGTCCACCTATGTCGTCTTCCAAATACCACGGGGGTGGGGGGAGCTCCCGTTGTGGGGTATATATGATAATGTTTTGGTTCTTCTCTGTCTCCTGCATTTATATTTGTCTAGAGAAGAACTCCATTTCAATTAAATAGTTCTGCAAAATAATTATGCCACTCATAATCTTGTACTTCAATTGTATTTGTTTTACACTGAAAAATAAAGCTGAACATCCGATAGGTGGTAAGTCGGAATTTATTCATTACGATAAATGCAATAGTCTTTGTTAGGAAAGGCATTAAATGTAATGACAATGTTTCATGCTGGTTAGCCCTCCTCCCCCAGCTTTTTTTGCCTTGTTTTAATGAGGTGGATGGCACAAATGTTAGTTAATTTCATCCTAGTTTGTCACTTTGGTGGATTGATTCATTATTATACGTAAGACGCAGCAGGAGTCATGCTGACCAAACTCATGGTGCAATCCTAAGTTGAGCTTCTGCTGGCACAGTGGGCACTGTGTTGGCCATAAAGCACATCAGCAACAGTGCAGCGCTGGTGGGGATGCCTATGCCACTCCAATGGCACTGTATCCAAACAAGGTATGTCACAGAGCAGCATAGGGGCTTGGAAAGTTGGTGGGATGGGGGGGGGGGGGGGTTCCATAGGTGAGGAGGGACATTTCTGGACAGGGAGAGGGTGGAATAGAGAATGGAATAGGCCCAAGATGGGGAATGTATCAGAGGGACCAACCACTTTCAAACTCCCAGCCCTCATCCTGAACTTATATAGTTGCCTTTTATGGACTCTTGTCATTGGTCCATCATGTTTAATTCACTTTACCTTGAGGAATAGGTATTAGCCAAAGCATTGATTTTCAACCAAAACCATGGATTTTGTAGGGCAATTGTAGGATTTGAGCCCCCTACCAGCAGCATGGTGTGCCTTATCAATGGTAAAACAAACAAACAAAACCTGATGCTGTGCCTTAACACATTTAATGCTATGTCTGTGTGCCAAGAGGTTGAAAATCACTGAGCCAAAGTCTAAAGGAGATACTTTTCCTAACCCAACAACCTGAGATCCCGATATCTGGAAACACCAAAGATTAAATGTGGGATCTTCTCCATGCAGAGTGTTTTATCATTGAGCAATGATGAGTCATCTACATAAGAACATAAGAAGAACCCCACTCGATCACCCCACTTGATCACCCATCTAGAGCAACTTCCAGATTTTCATACAGCCTAACCATCTGGAATTGTGAGATTGCACACTTCTAAAACCAGGATGATGTGTATCCTCTTCACAGCTTGTAATCTGTTACGGTATCCTTCATAGCATAGTCATAACATCTGGCCTCAGGGAATGCCTTTCAAGCTCACAACAGGAGCAGATACAGGTGGACTAAGCTGTAAACAGCGACTCCTTCTGGCTTACATAGTAAATTATGTAGTAAATATGGATAGTATGGTAAACTCTGGATAATATTGACCCAACAGAATACATGCCTGGTATAGCAGAGCTATTTCTAACTTCTGCTTTTTTTTACCATTTTTTAAACCAAACTAAATTAAGAATGGATAATTTATGTTTATGCTAAAGATGCCATTTCCTTCCCTCTGATTCAGATGATGAATTGAGTCTTCTTCATAAATTAGTAAGGGAGAGGTGGAGATAAATTGGTGACAAACCAAAATAATTTCATTAAATTAAGATCTACAGGAGATCTTAATTTACATGTGCAGGAGATCTCTTGCCTTGTAGAACTAAATAGATGGCCAAAGAGTATGTATGAGAAGAAGTCAGATACACCCACCAGATAAATGCTACAATCCTAACCTTGACGTAGATCAGCCTAAGCCCTTACATAAGTCCTGGCATGAGCACTTCTGGCACCATAGATGGGTTGGACCAGCGCATAGGCATACATCAACTGACCATCATGCCTAGTGAGTTAGGCCTGCCTAAATTTCTTAGGATTGCACACAGTGATGGGATTCAAAGAAATTAACAACCTGTTCTATGCCCACCTGGCAGCCACTTTTAAATGGCTATTTATAAACTTTATATGTCTTATATCTCGTTAACAACCGGTTCTATAGAGTAGGTGTGAACCTGCTGGAGCCCACCACTGACTGCACATCCAAAGAGGGTCAATATATATTAGTTTTTGCTCCACAGCCTTCTGGAATATCAGATTTTGTTATTTCACAGACATCTTCAAAACAAATCTACAAAGCAATTTGAAGCCAACACTTCTTAGTCCCTCCTGTTGTTCACACTGTTGCCTTGATGTGTACTGGAAAGTTATTCTTCATGTGGGCATCCCCTGCAAGATAAGGAACTGAGCATACAACCAATGGATTGAATAAGAGCTGGAATTTCAATTTTATTGAAATTAAATTTTATGACATAAGGAAAAAAATCATAATCCCGTAGAGTTTTATTGTTGTGCCTTTGGATTTAATGATCTCAAATTAGATTATTCCATGGTAGTTGTAAAGATCATTGTGTGTTGTGTTAATTATTTTCTTCAAAGGCTGTCTTGTGTGTCTTATATGGAATCTTGGTGTG
This sequence comes from Cryptoblepharus egeriae, assembly GCA_030015325.1. Lineage (NCBI taxonomy): Eukaryota > Metazoa > Chordata > Lepidosauria > Squamata > Scincidae > Cryptoblepharus > Cryptoblepharus egeriae. The sequence continues at coordinate 34,963,115 of JAREYC010000010.1, read as the reverse complement.
CCAGGATTGCAGGCAGCTTGTGACACTGTATTGGGAGCACATGGGGCTGGGTTGCACATGGTGTCCACCACAGAGATGTCACTGCAGACAAAATGGCATTCTTTTGGCAAGATGTTCCCCAAGTATTATTATCTTGCAAATTTATACCCCCACCTTTCTATCATGAAACAACAACAACAACCTCCAAGCGATTCACAGGGACAAAGAGAAAAAACATAAACCTTGACAACCACAACTCAAAATAACAAATCCAAGGCAGCCTCGAGTAACATAAAAAATGAATCAAGGCAACAAGGAGAACAAAACTATCAGCAAAATCCAACAGAAATAACCTGGAATTGGCAAAATAAAGCATCATTGATTTGTTTGGACAAGGATAGGCTTTACTGGATAGTTTTATGGTTCTAGTTCCCCCACCCCTCAAGCACCTCACCTTCTGAGGCACAGTTACTTCTGGATTTTGGTAAAACAAGAAAGTGATTTTAGATCCTCTAGATATGATCCTAGTTGTTTTTAGTCAAGTGGAGTCCAGATGCTGGAAGTGGGCTGGATAGAGTCTTTCTATGGGCCGCACTGGACGCGTGGCCAAGGCTCAGTGTATTTAGTAAAGTGGTGCTGCTAAAAAAATTTGACTATTATTTGACTCATGCAAATATTTGACTATTAACATGAGTATTGTTAATATTGAGAGACATTTCAGGTGTACATCATGCTCTTTTTTTGAGGTTACTAACTTCAGTGCTAGAACACTTGGACGTTGAATGCAACCTGGGGAAGGGGAGTACATGTCAAAAATATATTTACTAGAATGAAATTGCACAAAGACATACATTGCAATATTGCAATCTCTGTGGAATTTTAGAATTTTGTGTGGAGCCTTCCTGGAACTAAATTTGAGAACACCTGATTTAAATCAATATTTATGAGTATTGCTTTGCATCCTATTCCTATACCTCTCATATATCTTTTATCTGTCGACTTCTAAGGATAGCCTTGTCTTTCAGGGGATATTTCCTGGGCTTGATAGAATAGCTATTAGGACAATAAATGGCTTGTGAGAATATTTCCCTTGAAGCCTATGGCAAGTTCAAGTTCGGTGTCTACTGAGTTACTTGTGCAGAACTGCTTTTCTTTATAGCATTCCTATCTGTGATGCCAATGAATTAACTATTACACTCGTAGGGTGTATGCGGAGACCAGGGAGGGAGGTAAGAGCTGGAGCAGGAGAAAAATTTGGCAATTTGCCAGCCACACTAAAATTACTTTTGTAACCACTCCAATATGTGCACCAGAATTTAGGGACTCCGATATATTCATCCCCAACAGCTTTGCACAAAGGGTAGCTGAAATATGGTCTGGAACAAACTGCTGGAGTCAGCAGTAGAAGCAAATGATGTAAATCAGTTCAAGGAGGGATTTTAAAAAATAGGAGAGAGAATGGGATGCCGCTGAGTCACTAGTTAGAAACTCCAATTTTAGGTTGCAGAAACACAGATTGATTTGCATATCTTGGGGTTACGAGATCCATTGTTTGTAGTCTATTCTCCCATCTTTGGACTGTTAAGTTTCCTGATGGTCTCCTGAGCAGCTATTTTCTCATTGCACCTCATTCTGTAAGATCTTTCCAGATAATTTGTTATTGACTGGAACAGGATGTTGGACAGAGAATGTTCTCTGCTATGCAGATCTTTCCTTTGGAGATTAGAAAACAAGAGCCACAGTTAAAAATGTCAACTAATGCAAGTTTCAAAACAAATATGGAGTCTTATTTACCAAGTCACCTGAACCCTTTTCTATGAACACAGAGGCTGGGTTCAGACATTATTTGTGCTAATCATTAGGTAGGGTTGCCATATGTCCCATGAAACTGAGACTGTTTCGGGGATTGGGTTCATATACTGACAAGTTTGACAGGAGTCCTGTCCCGGTTTTGTGGAAGAGAATTGTGGCATCTCTACCAAATGGTAGGTTTGTCATAATTCTCTTCCACAAAACCGGGACAGGACCCTCTGACCCTTTTGCCAGTATGTGATCCCTGTTTTGGGGGACATATGGTAACCCTACATTAGGAGCTCACCTGAACCTACCTTTAGAGCAACATCCCTATGCCCTCTAGTTCACCTTATAAAGTTTACTTTGGTGTCCCCAAGGTTTTTTAGTGATGCAGTTGTATTTCTTAAGGAGGAAATGGACTCCCAAAACTCAATTTCCACATCATCTGCCTGTCTCAGTCTCTACCAGATTTTGCCTTCATCCCCCCCCCCCCATCATCTACTTACTTCAACAGCAATGGGGGTACTCCTTCCTACCCCTTCATTGTCATGGAAGTTGTATTTGCAAGTGAAGCATCAAAGTAAAGTGAAGCATGCAAGTGAAGCATCTAGCACTCATGGGCAGGCTCAGTGGTCATGGCCTTTGGTTGGTGGAATCCCGTGAGTGGTTCAAGTGGCATGATTGGTGAATGGTTCACAGGGCAAGAGATTTTGGCTGTGATGAGTTAACCTTGGGCCAGTTTTTGCCATGCGAAAGAAACCTTAATAGGACTCACAAGGCTTCTCATTGTGCTATATTACGGAGGAGATTTGTGCCAGCAATCAGCTGTATTTTGCTTCCCTTCCCTGTGCGTTCAGATCCTCTCCCACTGCTCTGCCTTTCTCCTGATTGTTAGCTGCACAGGTGTTGGTATTTATTATATTTTAAGACCCAGCAGAGGGAGCGGGGATGTGGCAGAGCTTGGCCTTATAGAAACACCATGGCAGATGAGCGGATCTATTTCCCTTAGGTTTCTGAGCCTGCAACTGAAAATGTCTTGTAACTCTATTAGGAAAGACCCATTGTGATCAATACAACCAACAAGGCCAGCATGCAGCTCTCAGAGCAGGAGGAAAATTGCACATCCCAGGGTACAGGACTCCAGGGAGGTAATATTTTCCAGACAGATTCTCTTGTTCCACACCCAGTCTTTGTTTGCACAGCAGTTCTTTGTGTGTGTGTGTGTGTGTGTAGAAGAGGTATAGAGTGCAGCTGATGATAATGAAACCAGATCCACTACTTAAGAGTTACTAATATAAGAAATATTGCCCCCAGTTTCTTCTAGCCACTTATTCCTTCCATTCATGACCATCTTAAATGGTAGGAAGCACAAGGGCAGAGGAAGAAGTAGGATGATTGAAAGAAGGATGATTCTGGAGCAATCCAGAAGCTGAGAAGGTAGGAAGCACTGAAACAGTAGAGTACAGAAGGTGCCTGGGCGGATTTGCCCTGGTTGCCAGACTCTAAGGGATGTCCAAAAGGCCATCCCAAGATGGTAGTGAAGTGATCCTGGCCGCAGTCATGATTTGATCTGGCTGCAACCACATGCATGCACACTCACACAAATATGTGTGCACATCTGAACACACACACACACACACACACACACACACACACACACACACACATACACACACACACACATACACACACACACACACAGACCATGAACATGTCACTCCAAAATCTGGGGAGAAATTTAAGTGAGAATTTCAGATTGGAGACTTTTAATAGAGAATCTCTCTTTAAGGCTATCGTTAATCCTATTATCCAGGGGGAAGGGCAGGTGGAAATCCCTTGGCTCTTTGGGAGAATTCATTGAAGTTGTGAAGTTTGAATCCTGTCCCTGAAGAAGACCTTGACACCCCTACAGTAGGTAGTACGTCATAATGCAAATACGGTCTCTGAGGACTTTCAGCGTTAGCGCTGCACTTCAAGGGCTTTTAACCAGAAATCTGTAAAGACTTTTTTCATGGCACTCGGTGGTTAACTCTCACTTAGAGGGCTGTTAGATCACTCTCCTTTGTTTGTGCCGTTTCTTGTGTTACATATGGAAATGCTTGCCTCTGAAATACCTTGGGTAACAACAATGTTAAAGCGTACTGGCTGCCCTGGATATTGTACTGGCTTCGTACTCCTTTTTTCATGGAGACTTCAGGCTAACAATCCCTAAGTGAATTAACAGAGAGAAGAAAGCCTCTTTCAGCTATGAGGAGTTATAGTTCATGAGTCAATTGAAACGTGTCAAAGACCACATGAAGTTATCTGTGTAGCAGCACCACATAGCCTACAAGCATGTGTCAAAGGTTCTTGCTCTGCACATTGGCTGGTGCATCAGCCACACTGACATCCTACCCAGGATTTTGTCACCGCAATTTCCAAGCCAGCTTTAGGCTGCAATCCTAAAGACAGTTACCTGGGAGTAAGACCCATAAAACACAATGGGCTTATTTCTGAGTAGACATGGTTAGGATTGTGCTATTAGCCTTCTTTTAGATGTTCACCTGTGTGGGGAGTAAGGTCCCTGGAATCATACTGCAGACCCTCACTCCTGTGATGACATGCTTCATCCCATCCCAGTTAACCCCATGCTCCAACTTCAACATGTTCAGAGTGATAACGTTCATGTGTTCAGTGTGATCACTACTGTGGGTGATGTCTGAGAGCTATCACCATGTTCCGACTTTAACATGTTCAGTGTCTGCAGAAATAAAACAGTGGATGCAAAGGGAATTTCTCCCCGTTATTACCAGCCTGAAATGTCCCTGTGTAGGGCTGGATTTGGTGGGTCTAAGAGGTGCAATCCAGGGGGTTCTTATCCACTGCCTGGAAATTTCTGGACATTATCAAATGTTTCTCATTGGGAAAAGGTCTGATATTTTCTTTAAATATCACATATACAGTGTTTGAGGTTTTTTTTGGGGGGGACGACACAACAACAACAATAACAATAACAACCACACTAAATTTCACATGTTCCCAGGACATACTGACTGTGATGTAAATCCCAGAGAACCCTTGGAACTTTCTACCAGGAAGATATGACTATTGCAACATTTTGTTGTAAGCTTTTTCTACTCCATATGCTAACTCCATATATCTACTCCATATATTAACTATCAGATGGTTGATTGCCAAGTGTAGTGGTTCCGAAAGTGTGCACCATGGCTCCCTGGGGAGCAGTGAAACCAACCAGAGGAATTAGAATTCTTGCCCCCCAAAAAGTCCATTGATCTATACAATATATAGAATTGTAGCCCACCCCTTCTTGGGCCTGATCTGCTTTAATGATCACCCACCACCCACTCTGGAACACCTTCGTTCTGCCCTCCCCCTATCTTTTTCTGCCCCCTGCGTTGTCCGGCCCAGGCCATCCACTAGAGTGATTCCAGTGGTGCTGCCTGTGCATGGGTTCAGCTTCCTTCTGAGTAGTTGCGAATGTGCTTTATGGTATATTTTTATCACTTGAGAGCCAGCATAAGGGACTTGTACCGGCACAGAGGGAGGTTGGATTGTACTGCCCGAGATGCAACATTTTGTTGCACATCCCTCTTCTAGAGTTAGATTCCTGAATTGGCGTGTGATGCTGGTCCACAGAGGCATGAGTTTAATTCTAGCATGAGGATTCCCTCAGCCAATAACAGGATTGGACCATTAGTCTTTATTACAGCAGTATCGATGTACAGCATATGCAAGGAAGCAAAATCCCAACGTTAAGATCTTACAATATGAAAAGAGGAGGATTTTTTCTTTTCTTTTTTTAAGTCCCAGCTATTCTTGAAGAGGCAAATGAAGAGTTGCTGGAGAACATCCACAAGCTTGGGAAGGCGCATGGATCACCGAAATGAATTTTGTTTATTCAAAGAGATGTCCCCACGACAAGCAGTGTACTAAATAAATTAGTATGTTTTCACATATGATTTATGAGTGCGAGCTTTGAGATGCCCCACAAATTTTATTTTATTTTTTATTTTTGTGAGGCAAACAAACACGGCGGAATTTGGCAATGCATCCTCCAAGTGCTCCCGCCTCCGTGTCCCCGACGCTCATTAGGGTGATCATTTGAAATCTTTGAAGAAGCTTCAGAAATGATGAACCCAACATGGAGGACGACTGCACAAATGACATTGCGAGGCAGCCGAGACCCAAAGGGAAACAGTGTGCAGCGCATCTCTTTTGAAAAGCAAGCCACCCCAGAGGCATAATTACAAGGTAGTAGATTTATGAAGTGGCGATGGACGAGAATCCGCAGCATCAACCCTCTTGCCTCCAGTCTGGATGGTCAAAAAATGAGACCCCCCCCCCCTTTAAAGCAGCAAGGCAAAAACTTTCCATGCACTTACAAGCGAGTGATATTAATTTATGTCACTGTGATTAATAACACTTGCTGTTCAACAATAGATGCTGATAAACTATCATGTTTATAATTGCATGCACAAAGCTATATCTAAACTCAAAGAGATTCCTACCATCACCCTAGACTTGTATCCTGCTCTCTTGCTCTTTCTCTTTTTAGAATATAATGTACTAAAACATAGTAGGTCCATAACCATCCAGCCTTGAGTCCCACATTTCAAAGGGATAACTTTGGAATTAAAGAACTCTCAGAGAGTCTGTCCTGCTAGTACAAATGGAGGCACAAGGGTTTTTTTTTTTTTGGTGCTTCTCCATAGGATAAATGTGACAGTGCCATCAGTGACAGTGCCAACTGCAGGTCAGGTGGGGATACCCTGGGGTGGTGCCCCAGAGCCTGCATTAAACTGGTTCTGACTTTGCTTTTTAAAAAAACCTAAAATTTCTGAAATTTGTCAGATGGTAAAATAGTGCACTGATGCAATCAACATGAATTTGGACTAACTTCAGAAGCTAGTGGAGGATAGAGTAGCCTGGTGTGCTGCAGCCCATGGGGTAATGAAAAGTCGGACATGACTTAAGTACTTAACAACAAAAATTTGTTAGATTTCTACAGGCCCTAAACTTTGTGATTTGTAAATGCCAAAGGATGTGGCAGTAAGAGTGATCTCGTTCCCCCCTTACTAGTTGTTATTCCTTTACATACTTAGCCTAAACTGCCCTATCAGTTTTGCAAACCATCAAAAATTAAGTCACAATTTGTTGGTGGGTCCCAGACCCACAGTTTAAAAACTGCTATCCTAAATTTTAAATCACATGGCTGCCTTAAGGTCAATAACACTGAATGTCAAACTGCAAAACTGAAAGCCTCCTACTCAGTGATGGGCTTCAAAAAATTTAAGAACCGGTTCTCTGCCCATCTGGCAGCCACTTTTAAATGGCTATTTTTAAACTTTATATGTCCTATCTCTTGTTAAGAACCGGTTCTATAGAGTAGGTGCGAACCTGCTAGAGCCCACCACTGCTCCTACTCCCTTGTTAATTTCTAAGACTATAAACCTGAACATGATTTTTCAAGTCAGCAGGACTTAATTTGAAGAGAACTTACTTAGGATCTCACATGACTTCCTTCCTTCCTCCCTCCTTCCTTCCTTCCTAGTTGGAAGGAACTCAGTAAGTCATCTAGCCCAACCCCTGCCTGTAGCATGAAATCCTCCTAGATCATCTCCATCAGATGCAGGCTGAGCCTCTGCTTGCAGATCCCCAGTAAGGGGAGAGTCCTTCACCTCCCTTGGCAATAAAGTGCTCTTGCTGAGAAAAACAATTATCTCTATGTGTATGTGTGTGTGTGTGTATATACATATATATAAATTTTTGCTAGCCATTTGCAAATTAAATTTACTTTCAATTTTAACACCACATTCTATTCCAATCTGCACCCGGCTGGAGGCCAAATTAACTGATGCATGGCCTGATTGCTTTGTTAGAAGTATGCCATGATCCATTCAGTGTGGCCTCCTCCCAAGAAAATGTGTGCAGAATTGCAGCCAAAGGAGACTAAAATCAGGAGGTTGTGGCCTCAATCTGGATCGAAACAGGAGGAAACCTCTTTGTGGGAAATAAAATGGGTCTTACTGCAAGAAAACACTGCTGGCTGAAAGGCATTTATAGCTGAACCTCATAATCCGTGCACGGCTCAGTGTGCCTCTGCTGGTGGACGTGAAGGCGGACGCGGCGGAAGAATCTGTCCTGAGGACCTGCCTGTCTCTCTGTTGGTGAGGCAGGCAAGGAGGGAGAAGGAGCAGGCTTATCAGTATATACACCTCTGAAAAGCGAATTAGCCAGAGCCAATTTGATAAAGCTTAGAAACCCTCTAGAGGAGCCGTGACAGTTTGCTGGCTAGGGCTTTGTCTTCTGCCAGTTACTCCTTGCTAGTGGCACTCTTTATTTATGCTTCAGTACCATGTTATCCGCTGGGCTTCAAACAGAAGGGACCTGTCTGTAAGTGTTTTGGATGTGGTGTTAGAAAATCTGAGCACAGCCAAGCACATGCAAGACTGCCCAAGATCCGTTTCAGTCAATGTTGCTTTTCTTTTCTGGTAGTTCTCCTTTTTTTAATCCCTCTTCCGTGCAGCACACGCTGAGCGTGGCTTGAGGGGGTGCATAAATTTGGCTTCCACTAGAGAGTGTCACAGAGTTATTGGAAAGAGCAAGAGAGAAAATCTGAATAGATACATTATGTGTTTCTTGTGTGGATGAATGGGGTGTAAGGGAAATTACGAAGATGTAAGCCCCCTCTGCTGTATTTGACTGTCCACTGTCGCATATCGGTCCATTCTGTGACTGACAGGAAACATATGGACCAGTGAAGATTTATGTTGCTTTTTTGGTGAGGGAGCAGACAGACAGACAGACAGACAGACAGACAATATTCTTTACAATATATTAGGGCAGTGGTGCCGAACCTATGGCATGTGTATCATGGAGGACACTCAAAGCCCTCCCTGCTGGCATGCGGCCATAGTACTGCCACATGCCCCCACCCTGGCAGTTTGGATGCCCTACTGGCCACATGGCTACCACCCGGCATCTACTCCCATCCAGACCATTTCAGTGCCCAGCATGCATGCCCACAGGTCTCAGCATGCCCACTGCACATGCCCAGATTTCTGGGCTTACATAGTGAGCACCAATGCATTCAGTTTGACTCTGCTGTGAAGCAGAGCCAAACTGAGGGGGTCGTGTGCCCAGTGTGCATGCCCAGAGCTCAGGGAACTTCTGGCCCACTATGTATGCCCAGAGGTCCAACACGTGCACTGGGCACCAGCACTGTCAGTCGGCACTCGGTGCCAAAAAGTCTGGCTACCACTGTATTAAGGTGACCATTAAGTCCTCCTTTTCCACGACAAATCCTTAAGTCCTTGAAAAACAACTTCATTTTCTTTTTCCTTGTAAGCAGACAGCATGTAGCCTTTTCATGATTAATAAATTCTATGTAATAATTTATATGTAATAGTTTTAAATTAATCACATAAAAACAATATACACAGTATAGGATTGTTTTACCCTTTATTTTATCATGTCCTACATGTCATATTCTGTTAAAATTTACTGGCAGAACTGGACAACTTGTTAGAGTTATATATTGCCTTTTCGAGGAAAAGTTCAAGGCAGTGTTCATCAATTTAAAACAAGAAAAGTTTGATTCAAAAACTCATAAAACACCTAACTGTAACAAAGTCTGTAGTAAAAATCCAGGTGGCAGTGGCACCATACTGGATCATCTCACTGTAGAATACCCCAGGTGTTCCTTAGACTTATGCCAGCTTCATAGCTGACATGGGTTGGAGGAGATGCAGAGGTGGTCAGATGACTTTTTGAAAGGTAAAAAAACATCTCACTTATCCCTGGTTTGTTTTCTTGTCAGGTCTCCAAACTCCAGCATGTAGTACACCCTCCATTAGTTCAGCTCCAGTGGTGGGCTCCAGCAGGTTGACACCTACTCTATAGAACCGGTTGTTAATGAGAGACAGGACATATAAAGTTTAAAAATAGCCATTTAAAAGTGGCTGCCAGATGGGCATCAAACTGGTTGTTAATTTCTTTGAATCCCATCACTGCTCAGCTCCATGTTATGGCTTGGTGAAGATAAGTTTAAGGTTTCCCCCGCAGATTGCCCTGCTAGTTGTCACTAACTCTGTGGTGCTGTGCCCATCTAGAGCCAACATTGTCCAAAGGTGATTGTGTTAAGAGGCTCCACTGAAGAATCCTTGGAACCCTCTTAAAATATTTGAATATGGCTATCAGATCTCTTGAATATTTCCTCCTTGGTTTAGCGACTCCATTCCAGTTATTTCCCATCTCCTCGTGGAGAATCGTGAATCAGACTTCAGATCTCTCACCTGTGACTAATGCCACACTGCATTGGAATCATGGGCAAAAAGGGTGCGGTAGCAGTCCATTAGCAAATTCTCCTAACCGGAGTGAGGATGTATCTGCATAAGTAGGGAAAGTGAAAAATTGTGTTAAGTAGTCTGCAGGTCTCCAAGGAGAGATCTGGACAAGGAGCTATTGTAATGCCATTAGATGGGAAATCATTATGAAAATAAAGGGAAAGAATAACTGAAAACTCAGGCAAATTCTGTCACTTTGAATGCATCAAGAAGCTTGGAAACTTGGAAAGGATTGATTGTTAACCAAGAAAATGGTACCATTGTTGCAGCTGGACTTAATGCAGTTTTATTAGCGTCCGTGATCCACCTGGAAGACTTGCAGTGGAAACCAGAGATATGTCTCTGTCCCCAGAGAGGTTACAATTGGAGACAGACAAAGAGAAAGGCAACAGAAGGAGGGGATGCAGGGACCCATGGAGGGAGGAAAGGAAGAATGTTGGCAAATGCTTGGATAGAGCATTGAATCATAGAGTTGGAAAAGTTGGAACATCAGATGAGTGTTCAAAGAGAACACTCATATACACCCAAACCCTTGGATTACAGGAAGGAAGGAGGATCAAGAGGATAAGCCAAGACATGAGACAATTTGAAAAAAGGACTGAAAGCAGAGAAAGATAGCAACATATTGATACTTGAAGGTTATAAAAGCATGTCACAAAAAGGCTACAATGAGGTTGGTGGCATCTTAGAAGACTTAGGGTGCAATCCAGAGTAACTACAGGGAGTCCTTGCTCTGGATTCCAAAATGAATTTCCCATAGGTTTTCACTAGGTGGTGCAGTAGCTATGGGTATATGTAATGTCTCTTACGTGCTCCTGTAGTTACTCTGGATTGTAGGCTTAGGCCCATATGCCTTAAGTTAAGGCAGTTAAGGTGACTAAAGTTGACTTATGTCAGTTAAGGTGACTTTCCATAAAATAACACTAGAGGGTGACGTAACTGCATGGACCTGTAACTGCTCTGGATTATGCCCTAGGGTGTAATCGTAGCCAATTTAGGCTGGCCTAAATCAGCAGCTATTTCTTCCCGTGTTAGTGTGGGAAAGTTGGTGTAGGCCTGTGCCCTGGCCTAACCCTCTCCCTATTCCGGAGTGGGGTAGAAGTCCCTGACAGCACTTTTATGATACCTCCAGGTCAGAAAAAGATTTATGCTCCTACATAAGTCCTGTGCTGACCTGGGGGGTGTCACAAAAGTGCCATAGACACTTCTGTGCCCCTCCTAGGGGAGGGTTAGGCCAGTGCACAGACATGCGCTTGCCTCTCAATGTCACCACAGGAATGGAAAGACTGATAAGTTGTTCTGGCCTAGATTGGGCTTGCACCCTAATTCCAACTGGAATTTTTGTGGGCCAGAAACAATCTCATTAGATGTTTTATTCTCATTTGTCAAATCACCTCTCTATCGATGAGCACACAGGAGTATTGAGAAAACAATGGAGTCGAATGGTTTTGAAATGGAAAGAGGTGCAAGCCGGTGACACTCGGTCCTCATGATGAACTACCAACTCATCTCAGACTGTATATAACCATTATGGCTTGCAGCTGTGATGGAGTTTTCCACCAGAAATCAGCCCAATCCTAAATGCCACCACCATGTCCTTCAGCAAGGAGTTCCATAGATTTATTAATCCAAAATACTTTATTTTGCCTGTTCTTGCATTCATGTAGCTATCACTGATGTACAGCCCTAATGGATGGTGGAGTTTCTGAATCCAAGACAGTTTTTAACATTTGGCCCAAAAGGTCCAATATTAGCAATACAAAGAGCATACAATTTCAAACCCAGCATTCAAACAAAACCCATTCAGCTTTGAGTCTGCAAAATGTCGATGAATTCTTCAGAGTAAATCAGCCCTGTCAGTCTGATGTGGAACCGTCACCTCCTTGTGACATAATATAATATGAAATGATATTGAACAACATGCGTTTGGCACTAAATTGTTAGCGGGTTTTAGCTCTGACAGCAGCAAGTTTATTGCTTTAATCCCAAGGTCTTTTAACCCTCTTTGACATAAATTGAGGTTGGCTTTTGTGGAGGGGGAAAGGGAAAAAAAGAGGGGAAAAAACCCTCGACTTCACTCTCTCTTCCTCTACCTAGAACTGCTTTTAAGAATTTATGCTCTTACATCAGATGCTCATTTTGAGTGACAAAAAGCAAAAAAGGAAGATCTATTAAAGTAGAAAGGGAAAAAAGGGTCACTTTAGGTTAAGCAATATATGTCTGTCTTGGTAGATGTGTCACAGCTTTTTCTCTGGGTGACTACAAATGCAGGGTTGTAGAAATGTATTCTGATGATAAAACATGAGCTGAAGATAAGAGGAGATAAGGGCTTGGGTGGTACTCTTAAGAGGAATCTCTTGCCCTGCTGGTTGTGACCAACTCTAAGGGTGGTTCTCATCCCCGTTACAAGGCTATAGAACCAGCATTGTCCAAAGACTTCTCCGTGATCACATGGTGGGCAAGACTAAACACCAAAGGTGGGCAGAATACTGTTACCTTCTCTCCAAATTGGCACTTATTGATCTACTAGCATTTACCGGCATCCCCCACTTATTGGGCAGGTTAGGAATGGGAGCACTGTCCAAAAGTGAAAAATGTTGAAAAGTGGAACCCAGTCTTTTTCAGCTTGCAAATGCAAAATAAATATGTTGCATGCATACATTTCACTTGCAAAAGCATAAATAACAAATATTTATTAGCACACAGATAAAATACATTACAAATTATAGTAAAATGAACAAGGCACATGTGGACAATGAATATCTTATGATGTATTTGAATGGTGGTTTTTTTTACCGAAGAAAGTCATAAGGAAATGCCAAAAACTGTTTACTCACAATGTCACATGCAAATCAACATCAGGGAAGACTTTAGACCAGCAGAGGGAGGTTGAAAGAGTGAAGCATGTATTGAAAGAATGAGTCCTGGGTATAATTGAAACGTGCTGAAAGAGCGGAACCATCAGAAAATGAACTGTCAGAAAGTGGGGGATGCCTGTACATGCTTTCAAACTGTTAGGTTGGCAGGAGCTGGGCAAATAACAGATGTTCACTCTGTCATGTGGTACTCAGGTCTCAAACCTCAAACCTTTGAACCTTCAAGTTGATAAACTTAGCATATCTAACCACTGAGTCACAGCCACTGCCAGGCTATAATTAGGGGTGTTATGTTTAGCCCTTAGGTGATACATAGGTGTCAATTAATATGGGCAAAATCCAGAGTAACTTCAGGGAGTCCTTGCTCCGGTATAAGAACAAATTACTCTGGATTCCAGTATGAATCACAGGTTTTCACTTCTGTGGTGCAGTAACTACAGGAACATGTAAAGTCTCTTACGTGCTCACGTAGTTACTCTAGATTTGCATCTCTATTAACATGAGGTTCCTTGCAGGAAAAGTAAGTGGTATCTTGGGTGCATTCTATGGTTTCAATAGAGGAACAAGAAGCCTGGAAGTAGCACTGACCTTTTCTGGAAAAGAATATTTGATGCTTAATATTTTGCCCTCCACTCCCTTTATCGGGTACTTCAGCCAAAGATCCTCAGTAACCAAAATTTCACAGAGCAATTTCCTCACAACACCTGACCCACTCACTTAGTGACACAATGAAAATTGATGTGTCAAAAGCATGGAAACATGGTCAAGTCACTCGCTGACAATTGAAACTGTTAAGTTAAAAAATATTTATTTTTACAAACAAGGAAGATGCAAACTTTGCTATTCTAGGCATGTATTAAGAACAGATACTAGTGCTGCAAACCTAAAGTCCCTTACTCCTGGGAGTATGACCCATTGAACATAATGGGGCGTCCTTTTGAGTAGACATGGTTAGGATTGTGTTCTAAGTTTGACTATTCATCCATATGCTAGAAAAGTATTAACTGAGGATCCCCCAATTACTCCAGCGCTTGGATGCAGTTCTGCTCTTTCTGGTGCCTTAGACATAGCACATAAGTACTAATGACAGAGAACTTGGCTGGCTACGCAAATCCTGTCTCTTCAAGGAAATCTGCAATGGTGCCAGGGTTTGACCCTGAGCATAGAGACTGCTTCTCAAATCCAAATGCCATTCCTTCACTAGGTGCTTTTCCTGACAGGTGCTGGACCACAATGCGCCACAGGCAGAGATCATGGGAATGCACTGTTCCCTAAGCATCACTCTGATCTTTCAAGCATTTAATAGAGGCAGTCATAGCAATGTTTTAAATTCCCCTCTTCCTTTATAGTTGGAAGAGTGTATTCCACAAACATTTCCAAATCCTGACAGGACACAACTTGGGGAATTCAGAATCAGGGAGTCGTGTATGAATTAAGATCTTGTCCAAGGCGCAAGAAAGGACGACGGTTGGACACTCATCCCTTGAGTTAATCTCCTGGGCCGTGTGTTCAATTTCTCCCCTTTCCTCCTCCTGGCATTAACTCTGTTTATAAAAAGAACCTCTTATCGTTTAACTTTTAAAAAGAACATGGTGACATTTTTCTGGGGTCAGGCCTGCCTTAAAATTGTCCATATGAATCTTTGCAGATTCTCAACACGCTGTTTTGTTGTGAGACTGGTACATAGAAGATGCAGTGGTAATTTTCAGTAGATGAATCGTTTTGGTTAATTAAAACATTGAACTCATTACGTTAATGAATCAGTCAGCAGATTGTAATTTTTAAAAAATTTAATGTGAGTGCTTATTAATAGTTGCACATAGCAAACAGCAACTTAAAAGAAGTATTCCTTCCAAGGTGTGAGTGGAGGGAGAATTCCTCTTCCTAGATATTCCTGACTGCAAGGGATGTAGACATCTTCATAAACGTGTGTGTGTTCCTCTATGCAAATTTATGCAGATTTAATCAATTAATTGTCTGAAACTCTTATGACAATGATTTTAAATTGTGTTATAGTCCCACAATGATGATGATGATGATCATTAAGGTGCCTTGTTCATACGTGAATTGTTTTTCCATAGAGTGCTGTGTTCTTATATGGAATATACCCCCAAATTCAGAGTAACTACAGGAGCATGTAAGAGACTTTACATGCACCCGAAGTTACTGCACCACCGAGTGAAAACCTATGGAAAATTCATATTGATTGATTGATTGGCCAAGTATGAACTCCATACCCGGAATTTGGCTTCGGCAATGGCTGCAGACATACATACACCAACTCACAAATAACAACAATACATCCAGAGCATACAATCAGATAAGAACACTACTTCAGTCTTTTCCAATAGTCCCTCCGCATAGTTGATGGTTCAGCAATTTAATGGCACAAGGAAAAAATCTGTCCTTGTGCCTACTTGTCTTAGTGTACAGAGTCCTATATCGGCGTCCAGAGGGAAGAAGCTCAAACAAAATGTGTCCAGGGTGAAGAGGGTCTGCAGCAATACTCACGGCTCTCTTCTTGACCCA
Organism: Cryptoblepharus egeriae; assembly: GCA_030015325.1. Taxonomy (NCBI): domain Eukaryota; kingdom Metazoa; phylum Chordata; class Lepidosauria; order Squamata; family Scincidae; genus Cryptoblepharus; species Cryptoblepharus egeriae. Next base: position 34,947,592 of record JAREYC010000010.1, on the reverse strand, counting down.
AGCGATATATAGATCCTCCATAGAGGGCAGACTGACTCCAATTATTTTCTCTGCTATACTTATAGTTCTTTGTAGTTTTTTCTTGTCCAGTTTGGATGCTGGAGTGACAGACAGTGATGGAACTGCAGAGAACAGATTCAATAATTCCCCTATAAAACAGGGTCATCAGCTCTTGAGGCAGATCGAATTTCTTCAGTTGGCGCAAGAAGAACGTCCTCTGATGAGCCTTTTTAATGATGCTGCTGATGTTAGTTGACCATTTCAGGTCTTGGGAGATTACAGAGCCCAAGAACTTGAAGGACTCCACCACTGAAACCACATTACAGATGGAAAGTGGAAGTAGCATAAGGGGGTGCTTCCTAAAATCTACCATCATTTCCACAGATTTTTGTGAATTAAGCTCCAGGTGGTTCCTACTGCACCACAGAACCAGTTGTTCAACCTCCCGTCTGTATGCAGATTCATCACCATCACAAGACCAATGACCGTTGTGTCATCTGCAATCTTCAAAATTACAGAGGGGTCCGAAGAGGTGCAGTCGTTTGTATAAAGGGAGAAAAGCAACGGGGAGAGCACACATCCTTGAGGCACTCCTGTGCTGATAGTACTAGATGTGATTTTCATCTAGTACATCTGTCCTGTACTAGATGTGATTTTCCCCAACCTCACCTGCTGCTTCCTGTCCATCAGAAAGCTAAGTGTCCACTGACAGATAGGAGCAGATACCTTAAGGTGGATCAGTTTAGAATAGAGGAATGATGGAACAATAGTGTTGAACGCTGAGCTGAAGTCCACAAAAAGAACCCGTACATATGTCCCTAAAGAATCCAGATGTTGCAGGATATAGTGTAATGCCATATTTACAGTGTCATCCACTGACCTGTTAGTCCTGTAGGCAAACTGAAGGGGGTCTAGCAACGGGTCTGTGATGACCTTCAAGTGGGCCATCACCAGCCTCTCAAAGACCTTCATTACAACAGATGTTAAAGCAACAGGTCTATAATCATTCAGCCCTCTGATGGAAGGTTTCTTAGGAACTGGAACGATGATGGAGTCTTTAAAACATGAAGGGACCTTGCACCGCTCTAGTGAAATATTAAAAATCTGTGTAAGGATGGAGGCCAGTTGTATGGCACACACTTTCAAGCACAGAGGAGTTACCCCATATGTGCCTGGGGCTTTTTTAGCCTTCTGCCTTTGAAGAAGGCCCCGCACATCTTTTTCGCAGATTGTCAGAGGAGTAGATTCAGGAGTAGAGATAGTTGTGGAGGAAACAATGCTTGGTACATCTGAACCCAAATGAATAACAGTAGATGGCCATAGTTGTTTGGAATCCAGAGTAAGTACACTAGAGCAAGGACTCCCCATAGTTACTCAGGATTTTGCCCAAAAGACTTGCAAATAAATCTTAAAATGTTATTGGTAGCTCACCAATATTTGTAGCTTAGTTCTTTTTTAAACCAGAATGCAAGCTATGCATTATATACCGAAGAGCCACATGGTTTGACCTACCCTGCAATATGCTAACTTCTTTAAAAGGTAAAGGTGTCCCCCTGCAGGTTATACTGCTAGTCATGACCAACTGTAGGGTGTGGCACTCATCCCTGTTTCTAGAGCCATAAAGTCAGTGTTGTCTGACGTGTGGCTTGCATGCGCATGGAACAGCGTTACCTTCCCACCAAAGTGGTACCTATTTACCTATTAATCTACTTGCATTTGCATGCTTTCAAACTGCTAGGTTGGCAGGAGCTGGGCTATATTACAGTCTATATTACAGTCTGATACAATTAACGCCTTTTTCAAAAATTTCTCAAATTAAGGGCTGGGTATCCCTACAATCCAGAGTAACTATGGGAGCACATAAGAGACATTTACATCAACATAGTTATGGCAGCACCTAGTGAAAACCTATGGGAAATTCATATTGCAATCCAGAGTAAATTGTTCTTATGTTGGAACAAAGACTCCCCCTAGTTACTCTGGATTGCACCCTATGTGTCGCTTAACTTACAGCTGTGTCTATGTGAAAGATATTTGTAGATGGTTTGGATTTAACAATAAAAGGAATACATTCCACAGATTCCTTGTGTTTATATTTAAATGGTTAAGATCATTAACATTTTATAACCATTAATAAATTATACTGCAACTGCAATAAAAAACAATCAAGTGGGAAACAATGACAGAGTAGAAGATCACAAAAGCATTACAAAAGTATTGTAGGCAAAGTGTTCTAACGCTCTTGTAAATATTTCAAAATATAGATCAAATGTTTTATGGATCACTAAAGCTATTGTAAATATAGAAGCTGTACCCTAAATATATCATTCTAGATCCAAGAAGGTGGAACTGGTATTTTTGCATTAACAGACTTGAAGGAGGGGTCTGACTCTGAACATATGAAAACGAGAAGAGCTCCAGAAGATCAGACTAAAAGCCCATCTATTCCAGCTTTCTGTATCTCACTGAGGCCCACCAGATGTCTCAAGGAACAAGACATCAGGGGACTTGCATCCTGGTGCCCTCCTCTGCACCTGAGGTAGCCTACTACTAAAATTAAGAAGTTGCACATACCCATCATGGTGTGTAACGTGCAATGGGCTTTTCCTATTGAAATCTGTCAAATACCCTATTAAAAGGATCTAGGCCAGACACCATCCTGTGGCAAGGAGTTCCACAGATTAATTTAGGCTGGATAAAAAAATATTTTTTTAGTCTGTCCTATCTATCCAAATACCCCATTTTATTGGATGTTCTCTGATCTGGTGTTCTGTGGAAGAGAAAAAGGACACCCACCTACTTACTTTTACATAATTTTATATTGTAAGACTGCAATCCTAAAGACACTTTCCTGGGAGTAAGACCCATTGAACACAATGGGGCTTTCTTTTGAGTAGACATGGTTAGGATTGTGCCCTATATCTCAATTGTGTCCCTACTCAGATGCCTTTTTTGTAGAGCCCAAATGCAGTAGCCTTTACGTAGACCTGTATGTAGTCTTCATGCAGTATCTTCCCTTCTATATACTGTAAAACCTTGGTTTGACAGAGTTTTGGATTGAGAGCATTTTGCAAGACAAGCAAACATATCTAATATATTTAGTCTTGCAATACAATAAAAAAAATCAGTCCCAGTCGGGATACGGCCAGGTTCGGCAGTCTGCCAACACTGTTCAGCCTCTCCTGTGAGACCAGCCTATGCATGTCTACTCTGAAGTAATGGGGGTCACTTCTCTGTAAGGGGAGCAATGGAAAAGAGCATGAGAGGCATAGATTTGCATGTCTACTCTAAAGTAATCCCTACTATAATCATTGGGGCTCACTCCTGTGTAAGGGAGCAGATTGGAGCCTGAGAGATCTGAGAGACTCAGTGCAGATAAATTTGTTTTATTTTTCTTTATATTTTGTATATTCTTTATTATTTTGTATTATGCTACGGTATTGTAATCATTTTTATGTGAACGATTTTGGGTTTCTGTGATGCAAAACCCCACTAAGAACCAATTTGGCACCTAGTTGTGTCCAGTGCCTGGTGATACCTGCTGCCCGGTGTTGCCTGGTGCCTCATCCTGGCAGGGATGCCCAGTGCTGATGCTGCCTCGTACTCAGTAGGGATGCATGGTGCCTGGTGGTGCCTGGCAAATGACCATATTGGGTGACCATATAGAATGGAGGACAAAGTGCCTCTACCTTTATTAGTCATTGCATAGAAAGGTGAATTTAGGCATGTGCTGCTTCTTAAACCCTTCTATTATTAGCTAAACCTGCCTCAATTCCCTCTTTTATGCAACTGTTAAAGGTAGAGGCACCCTGTCCTCCATTCTATATGGTCACCCTGCCTGGTGCCCGGTAGTGCCTGCTAGGGGTGCCTAGTGGTGGTGCCCACTGCCTGGTGGTGCCTGCTACCCAGTGGTGCCTGGTGCCCAGTGCCTAGTAAGGATGAGTGTTAGCCGGTGTTGCCTGGCACTAGGTGTCTGGTGCCTGGCAGGGATGCCTGGTGCTGCCCAGTGGTACCAGATAGGGATGTCTAATGCCTGGTGTCCCCATTGCCCAGTGGTGCCTGCTGCCTGGTGGTGACTGGTGGTGCCCAGTGCCTGGTGGTGCCTGCTGCTGCCTTCTCCACACTGGTGCCTAGCAGGAATGCAGAGTGTTCAGTGGTGCCCAGTGCCTGGTAGTGCCCAGTGATATTTGTTGCCCACTTTGCAGTAGTGTGCAGTGGTGTGCGGTGGTGCCCAGTGGTGCCTGGTACCTAGAGGTGCTCAGAAGTATGCCCACTGCCCACTGGTTCCAGCTATCTGATGGTGGCCCATGGTGGCCAATGATGCCCAGTAGGGATGCCCAGTGGTGCAAGGTGTTTCCCAGTGGTGCCTGCTGCCACGATCTGGTGGTGCCTAGCCTGCCCACTGCCAGGTGGTGCCCATTGTTGCCTGCTGCTGCTCACCAGTGCCTCCAGTACCCTTGACTGCTTGGTTCCTGTCAGTGCCCAGTGGAGCCCAGTGCCCGCCAACCGGTGCCTGCTGCCTACCTGGTGCCAGTGCCCACAAGTATTCTTGAAATTTTACTCCAGCAATGATGGGTAAATTCTGCTAGTCTTAAGAATAAGATTGCAAAGTCTTGAAAGACAAAATTCTGGGATTTGCTCTGTTCCTGGAGTGAGGACCCCTTGGTGTCATCTGACATTGCCCACAAAAATTGTTGTCTCATCTGAGCGCACAACTTATATGGGAACCCATGACTGAAGGCTTACTCCTAACCTGAACTGGCCCAGTGGGGTCTGGTGGCCTGAGCCATATCCAGCTCAAGTTAGAAGCATGGACGGGGTCTCATCTGGGTAAAAATAGATTTGATCTTTTATTCCTGTGAACCAAATGCATGGATGCCAAACCCACAAACACTACCATCCAACTGTATACAATGCTAAGTAAGTGTGTTCCCTAACCATTGGTGATCACTACCTTTATTTATCACACAGGGATTAAGAGAAATCTTTCTCCTGTAAAATAATAATTCCTGTAGAAATCCACTACTCACATTGGATTTTACGCAGGCAAATCCATGGATTCACCAAGTTCTGTGTGCATGTTGGAAAATGC
>JAREYC010000010.1:34850000-34937500 GCA_030015325.1 Cryptoblepharus egeriae | reverse complement strand
TGTATTTTGGGATTATTGCATGATTGTGCTTACTGGACACATATATCATGAATAAAACTGTCTCCAACTTGGCCATGTGAAAGCGTTAGGATTTTTAAAAATCCTGTGTGTCCTGTTAACGTGTTTCTCTAAAACTACCTGTTTATATTCACAGAGGACAAAAAGGAGGCCGCTCAAGTGAAGGCAAAAGAGCAGGGTAGAATGGGGATTATAACTAAACTGCCTGTATTTTCTGGCAAGCAATCTCTAGCTCTCTTCAACCATTTGCAGAAGAGGCCCATTCACTGAGCAGAATAAAACGGGTGGCATTTGATATATTTAAGGTGGAATAGGTCACCGGGAATAGAAACAAGAGCCTCAGAGAAGGGTCCATAATTGCTGGCTAGGCTCTATAGGGTTGCATTGTCCTTGAGATCCAAGATTGTACCTGTATTGACAAGCGATCAGCAGCCTGCCAGTGTGCTCTGTGTTATTGGTCACCCCCCACCTGCTCCTTCCCCATGAAAGCTCTCCCAAGAGAAAGAGTCAGAGACACGCCTGAACTAACAAAGAAAGAGGAGACCATCATTTTCTTTGCTCAAATGCATAGCTCTCTTTCTTCTTCCATCCATTTGATTTCCTATGTTTGTATCCTGTAAGAAGCTTAGGATAGCGTGTACAGGTTCCCTCTTTCCCTTTTGTGACCAAGCAGGGGTTGGCATCATTGAGCAAATGATGAACGCCCAAGTCCTTTGGCCCAACCTGTGCCATGCAGAGTTTATGCGCATGCACTTACATGGGGATTAGGCCAGGATATTTTGACGACACCCCGAAGCCAGCAGGGACTTGTGCTAGCCTAACCAAAAGTTAGGATCGTGCTGTCTGTTTACAATGTCAAACATACAGTAATGTGAAAATGCAAAAAAAGAAAGAGCATTGACAAAAACTAACAAAGGGGAATAAAAATTCAAGCAAATCTAGGAAACATTTAAATATCTATACATCTACAGTATTTATATACTGCTTTTCAACTAAAAAGTTCACAAAACAGTTTACAAAGAAAATGAAAAAAATTAATAGCTAATTAATTAATAGCCAACTTTTCAGCAGCTAATGGAACACCAGGAAAAAAAAAAACAACTAAGGCTGCAATCCTAAAGACACTTTCCTGGGAGTAAGATCAATTGAACACAATGCGGCTTACTTTTGAGTAGAATGGTTATTACATAGCGGCCCACTGGATGCCCCAGTTAGCACACAAGACCTATATCCAGGTACCCTCCTGTGCATCTGGCATTTTGCCATTGCCCACATCTACATCTACATCTATGCACGCGCACTTACACACACACATGCATCATGGTTTGTAACCTGTGATGGTCCTTTCCTCAAGGAATTTGTCCAATCCGTTATTAAAGGCAGTGGGGCTAGATGCCATCACCACATCCTGTGGCAGGGAGTTCCACAGATTAATTACATGCTGGGAGAAGAAATATTTCCTTACCAACATACCATTTTAGTGAATGTCCACCTTGAGGGTATTGTGGTAAGAACATAAGAATAACCTCCACTGGATCAGACCAAAGGCCCATCTCGTCCAGCTTCCTGTATCACACAGCAGCCCACCTGATGCTTCTGGGAGCACATATGATACCTGCATCCAGGTGCCCTCCTGCATCATGTGCTCCTGTTAGTGATTTGAACAAATTAATGTGAACAGACACATTTTATAATCAGTTCTGATAGCCACATTTGTTCGCTACTTTTCTGTTTTGAAGCACTCTGACTGGCTTTAGTTTTATTAATGCATTTCTTTTATCTTCCATCTGAATTGTGTTCTGTATGTAAAGTGGCCAAAGGTGATTAATGATGAATAGATGAAGATGGGACAGGGCCTTTGAAAAATGTTTTAAGTAGTGCATGTAAGTCACTGGCAAGGGTCCCCAAATGCAAATTCTGGGAAAGTTAATGACTGGAAAATCATGATGGCTTTAGTGTATGAGCTTCTGAATTATTTAGACTAGCTTTATAAACAATAAATAATTAGCATTTTTGCAGGGGGGGGCTGTTAATAATATACCGCCCACACAATTATTTCTATAGGCGACACAGAGTCGGGATTGATCAAGACTTAACAAAAAAAAACCCTTTTTGTATACATGGCACATGCGTAAAGGGTCTGAGTGTCTCGCGGTTTGGTTTTTAAGCAACAGTTTGGCTTTCTGAGAGTTCAAGACCTATGAAGAATGAATTTTCAAACCTCCCCCCCACAACTAAAAGGCATGGTTACCAGGGCCAAGCACATCACATAATCTCCCGGAATTACAAAATCTTAGCTAGACATGAGCAGTGCGTAGAGTTGCCCTAATTCTAGGACAGGACCACAGGACCACAAAACCAGGACAGGACCTTCTGTCCCATTTACCAGAATGTGAACACAAGCCCCCAAAACCAGGATTGTCTCTTTTCCCAGGACATATGGCAACCCTAGCTGTGGGTCAAAGATCTGTTTGATCAAACAGGGAGTTCAGCTGCAATCCTATCCATACTTTCCAGGGAGTCAGTTTCATTGTGCACCATGATATTTACTTCTGAGAAGACATGGAGAGGCTTGTCATTCCTCTGGACTCACTGAGACCTCCTTCTGAATAAGGATGTACTGGATTATACTTTTCACATACAGGAGAATGGAAATCATTGGCACAGAACAGTCAGTATTACTCTTATTTTAACAATATTTTCCCTCAGTTTTGGTTTCTTCTCCCTTTTTCTCTCCTTCTCTCTGTGTGTATGTGAGAATGTGTGCACATGCATGTTTCCAACATCTCCTCCTTTTCTTTCACAACTACACAACTTCAGTTCTTTTAGCTGAACTGTAAGATCCTCTGTCCATCCCCTCCTTCTGCAGGAAAACACATCCGAGAAATTCAGTTCTCTCTTGTGTGTAGTCCTGCTGTGGCTACAGTCCTATAGGCAATCCTATAGGTAACTTTAGAAACAGAAGAACAGTATGCATGATGAAACTGTTCCATTTGTTCTCCTGCAGGCAGGCCCATACTGTTAAAATATGTACTGCACTCACTTGATGCTGGTTAAAGTTAGGTAAGTTGGCCGACAATGTCAATTGACTATCATCAATTTCAATTGTTAAAATCCACAACAAAATCAAAACTCTTTCTTTCTTTCTTTCTTTCTTTCTTTCTTTCTTTCTTTCTTTCTTTCTTTCTTTCTTTCTTTCTTTCTTTCTTTCTTTCTTTCTTCCTTCCTTCCTTCCTTCCTTCCTTCCTTCCTATCTATCTATCTATCTATCTATCTATCTATCTATCTATCTATCTATCTATCTATCTATCTATCTATCTATCTATCTATCTATCTATCTATCTATCTATCTAAATTTTAAATGTATTTATTTATCCCTGTGGCGCTGTGCCTGCTGATTTGAAGATCAGTAGGTCAGCAGGTTGAGACCCGGGTGCTGCATGATGGAGTGAGCTCCCATCACTCATCCCAGCTTCTGCCAACCTAGAAGTTTAAAAGCATGCAAATGCAAGGAGATAAATAGGTACCACTTTGGTGGTAAAAAGCAATGTCCTGGTGACAGGCCCCTGTAACAAGTCTAAGGGCGCAATCCTGAGTAACTACGGGGAGTCCTTGCTCCGGTGTAAGAACAATTTGCTCTGGATTGCAATATGAATTTCCCATAGGTTTTCACTGGGTGGTGCAGTAACTATGGGTGCACGTAAAGTCTCTTACGTGCTCCCGTAGTTACTCTGGATTGTAGGGTAAGAGGACCACACCAAGGAGCTAAGAAGATGCAATCATGCTAAGAAGATGATGATTTTATTTATAGTATTTTTATTCCACCTTTCTCTTACACCAAAGGGGACTCAAGAACCTATTTTATATGGTTCTGGCTTCATTAACCCTTTTGTGGAGGAGACCTTTCCACTGTGAATAGCCTGGATTCATCAACGTGAACGAGCATTTTCACTTACCTTCTTCATGGCTAGAAAGCTTTATGAAAAATAAATTAATAATGTATACTGAATTATGCCTGCTGGAGTATAAATTGCCCTGGATTCCAGACAGATTAGATTTCCCCTTTTAAAAGGGGTGGGTGCGAATGTGCATTGCAATCACAATGACTTTAGATAATATTTAAAAATGCAATCACAATGCTAATTGAATACCTGAAAGGACTAGAATGTAACTTTTCATTTTAATAAATAGTCTCCACGGTATTTTCTCTTTTTTTTCAAATAGAAAGCTTTCTTTGCATTTAATGGTCTCATGTTGCCAGATAAAGATTTCAAATATAAGGAGGGAGCAGAACGCTAATTCTTGGTTTACCTCTTTAGGGAAGGTTGATTGTACTGTATAAATTGTTGATTTATTGGGAAAAAATAACAGTCCGCCTTTCTCTGCAGGAGAGCCAGCTTACTGGTATCCATGAAAAACTATCATAAAACAAATCAATAATATCCATAAGAGCAAAGCTTCATTTCAATGGCAGACATTAGGAAAAGTTGGGCTTGTTATAAAAAAGGCAGGGTATGGCAAATTGGTGGAAAGAAGGGAGCTAATATTTCATGACGCAGGGAGTTCCACAGGGCATAAGAAAGTTTGCTTATGTGTCAAAACCAAATGAATCTCAGGGAGAGGTGAAACAGATCAGTGGCTGTCCATGTATGTAGATTCATAGATCAGATTCAGGTAGATTAATGTGGAGGAATTTCTTAGGAACCTTAGGGTGCAATCCTACCCCTTTCTACTCAGTCCCATTATGTTCAATAGGGCTTACTCACAGGAAAGTGTGTTTAGGATTGCAGCCTTAATTGTTTAGGAATATAACCAGCATCTTCTATCATGCTCAGAAATAAAAAGGCAATCAAGGCAGATGGAACAACAGTATTGGAAGGGGTGGGGGATAAAGTATGGTTGAAAACTCCAACTGAAGGTATTCTAGGAAATTATTGTCTAAAGGTTGAACGCTTCTGGATGTCATCTTAAAATACCCAACATACCCCCAAATCCAGAGTAACTACGGGAGCACGTAAGAGACTTTATGTGCACCCATAGTTACTGCACCACCTAGTGAAAACCTATGGGAAATTCATATTGGAATCCAAAGTTGTTCTTACACCAGAGCAAGGACTCTCTGTAGTTACTCTTAGTTTTGTCCATAGTTTTCAGTTGTCACTTTGAGATTGATGAAGATTCCTGGCAATTCCAGGCTAATCTGGAGAGATGAACAAATCCAGTATCACTGGATTTCAGGAAGATACACATAACATAAGAACTGAGCCCTTTGATGTTGTAGCACTTAAAGCAATTTGGCACATTACACAGAATGTTAGGAGATCAAGACTTCACTCTCCACTCCACAGTATAATTTCAAATCATTGAATCCTCCCCTGTGGATCTCTGCACATAGTAAAATTGCACATCTGTGAAAATCTGGTATACTAGTTTTCCACAATTGGGAATTTTTTTTTAAAAAGAATATTTTGAAATGCCCCCCTTTTGCAAATTGCATTTCTATAGTCCAAGGCTCTATAATCTTGAGTTTTTCTCTGCCAGTGCAGAATTCTGTAGCGCCCCAGAGAATGGAAGTCAGAAAAATCTGAGGCGGTACCGCTGCTACCATAGTATTTGGAGAAACCCTATAAATACAACACCATTCTTCTCAGAAGAAGGAATGTTTATTGAAGCTCTTTCTCACATTTACACCCAAAGCTAATTTATATCCTGAAATGACAAATCCAATTGGATAGATGTCCCATCATGATAACTTGGGAGAGATCCATTTAATTATAGCTCACATTAAACAAGAGATTGCTCACCATATAGTAAAGTCTGTTTTTCCCCCTTTCCTCAGCCGTGGACATAAATCATATGTTTTAAATGCGACTTAAAAACAAAACAGATGAAGGCCTGAATGCGATTTCCTTTTCCGCAAGCCTGTGGTACCTTCCATAGATTTGCAAGGCGTCGGCGCCACCGGTGCTTGCCGACGGCGGAAAGTGCCACCTTTCAAGGTTTCTCTTATATATATTTTTCCCCCAACCACAAAGAAAAGAGAAATATAGTTGCATTGATTGTTAAATCCTAGCGCTTGTTACTCAGTGCCCTCACACGGAATATCATGCCTTTTGTAGCAGTGAGGAGAGTTGGTATTTATCAGAGTTCAGAGCTAGTTCAGCCACACACTTGACAAATTATTTGTGGAATTGTGGTATTCACAGTCACTTAAATAAGAATCTGTCAACACAAGGCTGTGCTTTGTTGCAATGGGTCTCCCAGTTTTTTTTTTCTCGAGCACTCAGAGAATGATGGATTGGAGGTAATGCAAATTCAGTAGCATTTTATATGCTGGTGCCTTCCTCATAGACAGGAAACATAGCTCAGTATCATCTTGTAAAATGCCTTAACTGTAAAGGCTCAGCTTGGCGTTAAAAATGGTGTGTTGGAAGGCGGCAATGGGAACTCTAATATTTCCATCACGTTGCCGGCGTTGTCGGAGCAGGTGCACGCTCAGGATTTTCAGGCTAACTGGGACATATGCTTATCTGCTCTTGGTAATTAAAACAACTTGATAAATAACATTATTGGGTTTTATGGCAAGTTAAAAGTTAATGCTGCTTAACGGGATATTAAATACAAATAGCTCAAACAGCAGAAAATGTTGTCTCTCCAGTAACTTCTGTTGCATTTTAAGTAAATCTCGGAGAGGGATGGGATTGCAAATTTATGAAGAAGATGATGGTTGGCTTTTGGCAAAGAAACAAAGCATGAGAAAGGTTTGTAATATATGAGAAGGAGTGTACGGGTATCTTTAGACTGCGGTAGGCAAAGAGACAATTCATGTGGCTGTTTCCACGTGGCTGTGAAGCCATCACAAGCTGCCATTTTCAATCCACTTTCTGAATTACTAAGGCTGGTCAATCCATGAAGTGGATTGAGACCGATGCCTCAGCTGGTGGGTTGGAAGGTGATCTGTCTTTGGTCATCTGTTTCTGTCTTCAACCAGGAGATCAGCCAGCCATTCACTTGCCTACATGGCTACCCAACCATGTGGAGTGCAGTCCTAACCTAGGCCAGCACAAACATGGGTCTTCCCGTTCCTATGTTGATGTAAGCAAGCACATGTCTAACCCTGTCCCAGGTGTGGGACAAAAGTCTGTTACAATACTTTTGTGACACCCCCAGGTCAACACAGGATTTATGCTGGGATTTAGGTAGGCCAAAATGGAAGTTAGGATTGCATCTTATCTTGTCTTTCTGCCCACATAACCACTAGAAATGCTTTTCCTCCTGCTCACTGCCCGCTACCCACTGTCCTCTGCCTATTCTGTTAACCTAGTCAACATCCAGGGACTTCACTTTGGTGCACTATCAGATAAGGTGGCACAGTAAGAGGCGCACCACCTCTGGTGTGGCCGCATCTAAGGCTGGATCTGTACATTATGCAGAAAGATATGATGAATAATGTGACAAATACTGGTGACCAAATTCAAAGCTATGTTAATTGTGCCTCTCTGTTGATAACCCTAACGCAGAGGTTGTGACAACCTTGGGCATGGGTGACAATCTGGTTACACAAAGAAGGCTAAAGGTGAGATGCATGCAGAGGACCAAAAGTGAGAACATTACTTTAGGAGATCTCACTTTTTGTGAGATCATCAACACAAAGTGACATTCCCTACAATCCAGAGTAACCACGGGAAGACGTAAGAGGCACTTACTCTGGATTGCTGTATACTTTTCCCATAGTTTCCCATAGGTGGCACCATAACTTCATCAGTGTAAAAGGTCTTGTTGTTACTCTGGATTGTAGCCATTATTAAGCTGCTCTATCTGCATTCTGAAGTACATTCCAGCATTATAGCTCTTCATTCTTCCTGGAAACCAAGGACATGTGGTGGATGGTGAGGCAGGTGAGGCAGAGCCTCCCAATACGTGTCCTTTGGAGAACAGTGCTGCTGCCTTGTGAGGCACCTACATACTCATTATCATGTACATTATCACGTGTATGGGTTGTGAGTTCTTGGGTGTCTCACATAGCAGTGGTGCTGCTTTTCAAAGGACTCTGATGGGCAGACCTCACCCACTTATAGTAATTCTTATAGTAATATGTACATTAGTTTTGGACGGATGAGACTTTTCAGTCCCATAAGAGGATTCCCATTTCCCTAGTGGAAGAAATTGTCATGTGAAAAAATAATGACACAAGAAGACCTAGGGTGCAATCCTGAGTAACTACGGGGAGTCCTTGCTCCGGTGTAAGAACAATTTGCTCTGGATTGCAATATGAATTTCCCATAGGTTTTCACTAGGTGGTGCAGTAACTACGGGTGCACGTAGTCACTGCACCACCTAGTGCACCCGTAGTTACTCTGCACTTACGTGCACCCGTAGTTACTCTGGATTGTAGGGCTAGTAAAGGATTTGAAGTATTTTCCTATTCAACAACAAAAATAAATTACAGGCTGATTTACAGTAGAGCCATTTTTAACTTTTAAAAAATTCTTATCTTAAAATAAAGAATCTCAGTGATCAGCCAAAAACTTGCACATGGTTTACAACACATCCGATTGATAATGTAAAAAATTTGTATGTAATATTTTGAAATCCCTGGGCTAATTATTTCTAATCGTTTCATGATAATATATGTGTAACATTTCTCTTTTTCTTGGATGGGTTCCTGTTTTGGGCTTCAAAGTGCATTTCTGTTTGGCATCCTTTCCATTGTGCAGAATTTCTCCAGTTGCCTAGATCTCTTGCCAAGATGTTTGTAGAACATATTTTGACAGCTTTCTTGCTGAAATTGTGACTACTTGTTTCTGGAACGGGGGCCAAATTGCAAATGTGATATGCGTTGGATTCTTTTCAGCACTGTTGCAACTGCATAAGTGTCATTGGATTTTTCTGTTAATGGCTCTGGCAAGTGATGTATGGGCTGGCCTTTCTTTTTCTCTTATTTCTTTGGTCAAGGAGACCTTAATTTTGCATCACAAACATGGGTTTTGTGTGAATGGCTGCCTGGCTGCTGATTCTGACCATCTTGCAAGTAATATTTAATGTTTAAATATTCTATTTAATGTTTTAATTATGTTTTATTGTAAGCCGCTTTGAGTCGGGCTAATGACCCGAGAAAGGCGGGATACAAATTTTTTAGATAGATAGATAGATAGATAGATAGATAGATAGATAGATAGATAGATAGATAGATAGATAGATAGATAAAGTTGTGTAGGGATCATGTTTTCTGCTTTGATTGCATTATGCATACAATTGAAGCAGCTAAAGTGGGGGTGTTTCCCTCCTGCTTTTAGTTTTTCTGAGAAAGCCAACTGGCAAAAGCTTTATTTCAGGTCATTTGCAGCTCTCCTTTTCTATCAGGCTTCATCCCAGTACCAGTTTCCACCCCACTATTTCAGGTTTCCACCTCACTATTTCCACCCCACTATTCCACCCCACTATATTCCACTATTTCACCCCACTATATTCCACTATGCTGACCTCATCATATGACTTAACTTCAAAGAGTTAACTTATGTAACCCTATGAGCACAATCCTAACCATGTCTACTCAAAAGAAAGTCTGACTCCCAGGAAAGTGTGTTTAGGATTGCAGCCTAAGAGTTACAGTGGCTCAAACTCTCCGTGTGAGTTTAAGAACCATTGGTGTCATCTAATGAAGAAGTGAGATATTTAAAATATTATGATGTAATACATCTAATAAATCTTCACCTCTGTTTTATAGTATGTGATGTACTGGTTTTATATAGATCGAGCAGATCTCAAAATGAGTGTCTGAAGTAGACCGTTTTTCTCTGTTAGCCTGCAGGTGTCTTTTATATCAGTGTCAATAAAAGAAATGGGATTTATGAGCTAAGATTTTATAATTTATTGAGTTCTCTGTGTCTATTGGTAGGATGTTAGTGTAGCTTATCTATCTATCTATCTATCTATCTATCTATCTATCTATCTATCTATCTATCTATCTATCTATCTATCTATCTATCTATCTATCTATCTATCTATCTATCTATCTATCTATTTCTCTTGGACCAAATTAAAATGGGGTGTGTTGGGCTCTACATTCACTTTTGAATTAGTGCAGGGAAAGCACCCTAGAGGGAGACCACAGCTGCGATACAAAGACATCTGCAGGAGGGATCTAAAGGCCTTGGGAATGGACATCAACAGCTGGGAAACCTTGACCTCTGATCGTTCAGCGTGGAGGCAAAAGACCCAGCATGGCCTTCTCCAACTGGAAGAGACTCTTGTTCAGCAGGCTGAAGCAAAGAGACAGACCCGAAAGCAGCGAAACCTGGGCCTGGGCAGGGGACGGAATTTATTTGTCCTCAGTGTGGAAGGGATGGACACTCTCACATTGGCCTCTTTAGCCACACTAGATGTTGTTTCAGGACCTCCAATCAGAGCACGATACCATAGTCTTTCCAGACTGAAGGATGCCAATGATGATGATGTATGGACAACATTTAGCTATTTTTCCCCTTAAAGATGGCATGGCCAATATTGTTGGCATTTTGGAAAGCCTTGTTGTCAAACTCTCAGTTAAGGCTTAATCTGGTATTTTTATAAGTAACGCTTTTATTGCACTGGGTGAAATAGACCTCTTCATTTTCACTGTCATTTTTGAATGACTCCAGTCCTGATACATCAATCAACACACCCCATTTCAATCAACACACCCCATTTTATTTGCCACCTAAAAAGATGGAAGCATTTTAAGTACAACAGCAACAGCCACCATCACCATCACCATCATCCCTGTCTTATCACTGGTGACAAAGCCTCTTCTTCAGTCCCCAAGTATGGACATTTGTCTCAAGAACTGGGAATCTTGGTCCAGCACTGAACCCACATTTTTCACGGGATCGCCTTGCATACAATTACACAAGGATTGTTTTAATTGTTGTATTTCATGCTTGTACCTATTCCCATTGGTAAAACAAGCAGGTGAGATGCACAAATGAATGGAAAGTGCCGACAAATTGTGCAGTACAGCATTCTATACAATAAAGGAAGAATGCAAATTCATCAGTTCCACTTTGGAAACAAGACCAGAGATTTGAAACGTCTCAATTCAGGAGAATTTCCAATGAGGTTCGGAAGCATCCCACACTTGAACTCTGCCTAACAACCTCTAGAGCTGTGAGTTCTCAGTCCTGACATGCTTAAGGCATCACCTTCAAAGAGGAAGTGCTTTGCTTTGGGGAAGGCAGCTCTGTGGGGAAGCCAACACATCTGCATGAGTCCTTGTGTATCCGCAGTGCACTGCACCTGTAAGCGGGACAGATTTGCAAGGCTGCACATCACCGCTCTGACAGTGGCATAAAAATAATTAGGAAGGATGCCAAATTAGTTGTGAGAATTGGATATTTTTAAAGTGACAAGTGAATCCAATTCTTGCGAATAATCTCATTAGGTTTTGAACTGTGTTGGCTAAAATATTTGCAATGGACGGTATGGTGAGTTTTAATTGGATGCCTGGGGGTGGGATCCCCTTGGCTATGGTTAGCATTGCAATAGTTTGGTTATCACGTGGCAGGTGTCATATGTTCTGCCCATTTAGAGGGTGATTGGAACCCATTACAATCAAGAGTCACCATAAAAAGAATAATCTTAGGACACAAAATGCTGGACTTCTGCTCCACAACGTATCTGATTTTCACAGTGCCTGACCTGTCTATTGAGTCTATGCCTTACATACATTTGTGGAAAAACCAAGTATTTAAATCTGTTCCTTTTCCTGCTGAAAACCCTGCTTCTGGATTTTAAAATAACACCAAAATATAAACTGGTTAATCAGCACCATTAATTAAGTTTGTATCTGATTAACAGTGGATATTTCAAATCAGATTTGATCTGAGGAGAAGTTGTCCTAAGTGACAGAATGCTTAGTACAAATAGTGTTTCTTCAGTTCATTTATCTTTCCTTTGATTATTTAAGTCAAGAGTTGGGGAGTTTTTATTAACTACCCACAAAAAACCACCTCATTACAATTTTGTAATATTGTTTAGCCTTACAGTGCAATTCCAAGCCTGTCTACTCAGAAGTAAATCCCTGTGTATTTAGGACTGCAGCCTTAATGAATTAAAACATGCCTGGTTCCTGATGGTGCCAACTGCCCACTGCCTGGTGATGCCCACAGGTGCGCACTGCCCCCCAATGCCCGTTGGTACCCAGTGATGCCTGGTGCCCAATGGTGCCAGATGACTAGTGCTGGCCACTGATACCCAGTGCCTGCACTATCTGTTGCTGCTCTGGTGCTCATTGGCGCCCACTGGCTGCTGATGCTCACTGGTGCCCACTGGCCACTGATGCCCACTGACTGCCATGGTCCTGAACCCTCTGATCCTCTAGAAGCTCTTTATAATGAAAGGATAAATTCACAGGGACAAATTAGGTAATGCAATGTTAGATCAGCAGTTCCAAAAATGTGTGTGGCTGCTATGCCCAGACTAGTGGTATAGCTAGAGGGGGGTGTAAAGCACAAAGTTTTGCAGGGAGCCTCATTGTGGTGTGCAAGTGGTCCTGCTCCATCCCCTTCAGAGCCATTCTAGGCAGGGTTGCAAACTGGAGCTGAATTCCCACTGAACCATCAGACAAGTTCTTGACTCCAGTTGCCTGGCATGTCTCTGTTTAGAGCACATAAATGGCACTGCATTCCAGTCTGCTTTGCAGCAGAATAAATTGTAACATTCAACATGAACCGGTCAGGCTTCAGTGATAACCAAAGTTCGGCAGACTTGTTGGCATGCTGATCAATATTGTTTTCTATTTATATTATTGTAACAAATTGAAGTTTTATTTAAATTAGACAATGCTAAGAAGCGTACATTAGATCAATACACTAAAATACAGCAATGGATTTTAATTCATGCCCATTGCACTCTTTCTCTTTTGTCACTCATATCTTCCACATCTTCTAATGGAAAGGGTGGAGAAGATGCTTGGGTTCACATGTGCATGTGCTGAGTTCTGGATAGCAGACTTTTTAAAAAGTCATCCACCATAAAGTAGGCTCTGGTTCTGGGATCAGGAGGGACATGTGTGCTTTGCAAGAATTCAGTCCAGGCAATGTCTCTTCCGCTGTCTTGGTGCAGTGCTATTGCCTGGAAGTGATCACTCAGGCTCAAGCAAGTGCCAGAATCTGCCAGCTTAGGCTGGACCCCCTTAGGAGAAGGGTCAAACTGGCTTAACTGGGGAAACATCCCCTGTGGTCCAGTCTCAGCTGTGGTTTGATGTCTGTCTCAGACTGCTTGATTTTCTTGCAAAAATCAGCCTTGCGTTTCTTTCTGTCCTCTGCCGAGGGGCTGTTCTGTCTTCTCTTTCTTTGACTGCCGGGGCTTGGCTGGCCTGCCCAGGGTGTAATGCAACATTCACATCAAACAGAGAGAAGGAAGGCAGTGCCAGCTTTTGACTTCAATACCAGCACAGCTGGAGACAAGGCCCTCACCAGTTGAAGGAGGCATTGGATGTAATCTTGCTCATTCACAGATTTCTGAGTTGGTTTTTCCCAGACCTGCCAGGATCAAAACAAATGGAAAAAAGGGACTGGATAAGGAGGATTCCTCTGGATGATGTGAAACCTTCCCCCTCCAGGGCATCCTGCTTAAAGAAAGGCTCTGATTTCTGCCCTCAGCAATCCAAACTATTCCTTTCTTAATACTATTTTAATAGTATTTGCTCTGGTTATTCTTGCAAACCCTATGCTGTACATCAGGGAGAACATGGGAAGAAATGGGGTGTACTGACAGGGGTGGTCCAAACTGATCTATCATCTGAATCCACTTCTCCCCAGTTCTGCCGCCCAACACCCAAATTGTATCCTGCCCCAGACTCCCACCAACATGCAGATACACAGCTCTTCAATGTGATCATAGACCTGTGGATGTTGCACCCTCCCAAGCAGTTATTTATTTATTTATTTATTTATTTATTTATTCATTCATTCATTCATTCATTCCCCACCTTCCTCCCACAAAGGGACCTAACATGGCTAAAAACAATGTGCAACAGAATTTGGGGTGTTGTTAGATGAACAGGGGCAGAGTGACCATACACCTTGACCCAAAAAACAGGAGAAGCTGGTCAGCAACATCAAGATTTGGAGACTGTGCATAGTATGTGCTTCTTGGTGCGATGAGATCCCATTTGGCACCAAATGAAGTTCCTCCAAAATTAAGTTCATTGTTTTAATGGCATTTTACAGACCTCATCCTCATATTAGTTGTTAGCCAGGTTTTAATAAATTATCTTCAAAGTGACCCCATCATCTTTGTGTGTGTGTGTGTGTGTGTGTGTGTGCATGAGCATGTGTGTATGTGTACATTCATTCCTTTAGAAGGATGTAAAGCATAAAAGCAAGCTTTGTAGTTTTACATCTGTCAGCTTGTCACATAAATATCTCAGTAACGACTGATCTTATCATCATAAAACTTCCATTTATACTGTTAGGGATGTCGTATAGGTCAGTTGCATACACACCCTCCCCCCAAAAAAATTTAAGCACATGCAATATTAAACTCCATCCTATGCCAGTTCCATTAGTTTACATCTTGAAATTCTCTCTCTGCACTTTCTGAGCAGGAAGAGAGGGTGGGGAAGAAAGAGGGACATGAAGATTTATTGTGGATTCAGATGACAGAACCCTCATAGTATGCATGTGTGCGTTTGTGTGTACGTGCATGCACAAGGAAAAGAAGCATTTTCCTTGTGCATGCATTAGAAGACATTTCTGGGGGTGTTTGGAGTTTTCTTTTAGATTGAAAGTGTCTGTATGTCTCTCTCTGCGTGTGTAAAGTCTTCCTTATTTTAATATGATGTCACATTTTCCTATTTGAATGATTCCAGCTACTGCAACTTTTGGCACACACTGAGGACACATCACCAAAATTGTAGAACATGCATGTCTTTATGGGTTGGATGTTCCTTGTTGGATTTGCCAAAAGGGCGTGTGGTCTACAGATCAAGGCAAGGGTCTTAGTTTCCTTCCTGTTGATCCTGATGCCTCTTTCCACCTAAGATCTTTTGAAAAAGTTGGCTTGTGGGGCCTGTATTTTTGCTTACATAATATTCCTTTGGTGCAATTTGGAATACAATAGAATATATCTTTATATATTCCTTTGGTGCAGCTTGGAATACAATAGACTGTATCTCCACTAACCGATCTGATCTGATGTATCTGAACCATTTCGAAAGGTGATTGGAGGCATTTAAACAGTCAGTAAGCAAATGATTAGGACTGTTTTGCTGCCGAATGACCTGTCATTAAACATCAGTGTCAGTGATAGTGACTTCCAACCTCAACCGTCTTACTGATTTTTTAAATTTTTATTTAAATGTCATTGGGTTTACAAGTTACATGCTGAGGCTGTTGTTCATGCAGTTACATTAAATCCTGCATTGGGCACCTTAGCATAATTCATGGTTGTTATACTGGGTTTGAGAAAAAGGAACATTAACGAAATCTGTTTTTAGCATTAGCTTTTTCTTTGAAATTCCACAGTTTGGATTTGACATCGTCCATTATTTACCCTACCATAGTAGAGATGTCTTTCAAACTATTCTCTGCTGAAATTACATGAGGTTGCATTTTTATGCCTGGCAATGCTGATAGCACAAAAATTCACTTTTCTTCTGTTGTTCATATTGCAAAAATAACTATACTCTGGTATTCCCTACAGAAAACAGTGCATTAACAATAATGGAGTTTGGATCCAGATGAATATGTCACAATATGTGAAGCTATTCTTCTATTAAGACTGTAAGATATCTTTTTTGTGACAAATATTGTAAAGAGACATTTAGGCTTATATCTTAAAGTGAAATTAAGCCCCTTGCTCCAGAGCAGTTAAGATGACTTTCCATAAAATAGCACTAAAAAAAAGCAGGCCTCTGTCAGTCTTGGAAGACTATGGTATCGTGCTCGGCACTGCATATGCTGCATGTGAAGCATGAAAGCCTGGGTTGGATTGTTATGGAGGATAGGCTGTTACCCAAGCAGCAAATCCCCCCTCTCCACGCCACTGAATTAGTCCAATGGAAAGGCAGAGCCAATACGATTGGATCCAGCTGGCGTCGCAGAGCTGGGCTAAGGACAGGAGCTCACCCTGTCTTGTGGGGCCAACCCGGGTCTCGAACCCTGGCCTACTGGTTAACAGGCACAGTGTTTTAACCGCTTGCGTGATGTAACTGTGTAGATCCATAACTGCTATGGATTTTGCCCGTAGTGTCTATTGCAACTAACCCTCATTCTCTAAACCTCATAATCATTGGCTCCTCAAACTTGCAGAATGAAACTTGAAAAAAGATATGTTTATGGAGTGGACAAAAACTACAGGTTTTTATGCAAGTCCAATGAAGATCACATTTCAAAAAGCCTGGAGATTTTAAAAATGCCTTTATTTAGCACAGACTACCCCTACGTCTGTCCTTATATTGTCTCCCAAAAAGAATTTTTGTGATGCCGCAAAAAAATTTCAGGACTAAAGCAGACATGATATTCCCATTATGAAAAAAACAATTTCTGCATAGTAAAACAGTGATATGTGTATATATAGGGTGATCATATAGAATGGAGGCCATAATGTCTGTACCTTTAACCATTGCTTAGAAAAGGGAATTCAGGCAGGTGCTGCTTTTTAAACCCTTCTATGATGAGCTAAACCTGCTTCAATTCCTTCTCCTATGCATGGATAGAGGCACTGTGTCTCTCATTCTATATGGTCACCCTGTGTATATATAACTTGTGAACTGCATATGTTTGTTAGGCATTAATGCCATAGAAAACTTCACCTTTTGATTTTTGTAATTCATGTTGCCATTGATATACAGGAGCAAGCCAGACCATTTTTTCTGGTCAGTTGGCAGCCTTAATAGTAGGTGTGCTTCAGGTCACACACCATTGATTTCTGCAGGGTCTTACACTGTCCCTGAGACTTAAGTTGGACACTCCTGCACTAAAGCAGTTTTCAAATGGCTATGTAGAGTATCCTCATTGGAAATGAAGGAGACCAATTTGGGAACAAGGATATTAAGAATTGTTCCTTAACTGCTTTTAAAACTGTGGTGCTAATTCTTCCATAAACAGTTTAGTTGCCCATCTATATACATTTCTGCAGTCGTTACTCAAAAACAGCTCAAAGAACTTCACTCAGCCTTCCTTCGATTCAGCTTAAAAAGATGAATGTTTCTGCGATTTATGAGCAAGTGAAACAGGGGGTTACCAGTGAAACTGTTAAACAATTTTAATGACTACAGCAATATATTATTGAGATTTTTTTCTCCATCATAAATTAAAGGGGAAAAACATTCTATTTATGATTAAATGCCCCAAAAAGTTACAGATGTCCAAAAAGTATACAGGGATAAAGACATTTTGTCCTAACATTCAGATTAAAATATGACGATGGCTCTCAGTAGGAAAAAATTTATTTCTCCTCCTGAATAATTTAATTGAAGAAGTATGTTGAAATTTAGAGTCAGAATCTTTGTTTTTCCTTCAGCCTGAGATTTAGAGAAGTGGAAGGTGGACTCTTTTGATCATCTTTGGCAACTCTCGGTCCTGCAAAGGCATCATTACCGTGAAAAAGGTGGAGCTTTGCTGCTCCAAATTCTTTCTGATGTGACCTCATGGCTCTGATGACATCAGAAGAGCTCAGTCATGTGGGATGAGTCTCAGTGGCATTACTAGGGGTTGTGTCACCTGGTGTGGGAGGCCAGTGTGTCACCCCCAAGATGGACCTCCTGCCATGCAGTGTGTAGGGCAATGCCTCTGGCAGTGGGGATGGTGATGCACCATAATGCAGGGGGAGGGATCCTTATTGCAGGTGTCTTATGTGCTCCTTGAGGCATCTGGTGGGTCACTGCGTGACACTCCAAGCTGGACTAGTTGGACCTTTGGCCTGGACACTTTTCTTATGCTCTTATGTTTTCATTAATCTACCATAGCTGGAATTTTTGATTTAACTTTTGAGAGAATACAGATATTTAACACTGTTTGTTTCATTGCATTCTACATTAAGTTACACATTGGATGAAATGTACCATTTGAAAATATAAAATTGAAATTTTTTAAATTTTGGCCACTAGTTTTATGACTTCACCTGTACACATTTATCAGCTGCAGCCTGAACCCCCTAGTGACTCCATTGAGAAGTCTTCAACTCAAATCATCAGGTCCAACAAACCTTCAGGTGGGGAGGGACAACACTGGTGGGGGGAGGATCAGAAACCAAATAGAATCTCTCTCTCTCTCTCTCTCTCTCTCTGTGTGTGTGTGTGTGTGTGTGTGTGTGTGTGTGTGTCTGCGTCTGCGTCTGCATCTGTGTCTGCATTTGTGTGGGATCAACCCTAACCAATTTAGGTTGGCACAATTGAGATACTGAGGAACACAAAATACATTGATTGTGTCAATTTAGGATTGCCATAATTCTCTTCCATAAAACTGGGACAGGACCCTCTGTCAAACTTACCAATATGTTAACGTAATCTCCAAAAACTGGTACAGTCCTGGTTTTCTGGTTCATATGCCAACCCTTTGTCAACTCCTTGGCCTTAATTGTCAGGTTGAGGACGGCAGTAAGTGTTCTGACATCTGGTGGTCTTCAAGGTAAAAAGTAAATGCAGCAGCAAAGCATCTACTTGTTTGTGCTTAAGACATGAAGGTGATGATCTTAACTTACAACAAATAGCTCCGTCTTTTTTATGGCTCAACATAAACAAGGGAGGGCTTTGTAATAAATCTGGGATTTACAAAATCTTGCTCTTGTCTGATCCCTCCAGAGAGCTCCAGAACAAGAAAATGCTTTATGCACAACATATTTGTGGGTTTGTCCAAATCTGTCTGTTTATCCGTCTGTCTGATCACATACATTATTTTGCCTTGTAAATGTTTTCAATCACAGCTAAAGTAACTCTAAAGATTGGCTCCAAAGATCCATGATCAGAAGGAAAATAGCTGTTTGCACTATTGTGGATCAGCTCGAGAATTTGCTTCTGCAATTGTATCCTGACCTTAAGAGAATATTACAATCATGGGGTCACTGCATTTACAGTTCTTTGACAGCCCAGTCCTAGGCAGCCCTTATGCCATCAGAATTCACACATTGCGGATGCCAGGAGCAGCCTGCCAGCGGATCATTCATGTCCCTGGGCACAGGTAAGTCAGCATGGAGGTCGGAGATGGGTGGAATGGGATGGGCAGGGATGAATGAGGAAGACACAGGGCACGATGGGTGCAGAACAAGGGCTGGAAGTGGGCAATATCAGTGCCAACAGAACTGCTTATATATTATTCTTTTAGCTTTAATCTGCCTTCCCAGATCTACTCGGAGTTGCACCTGTTGGGGTGCCCACTCCCCACAGGATGCAGAACTTGCTCCACCAGCATACCTGCATGTGTGTGTGGGGGAGGGAAATGATATTGGATCCCCAATCATAGAGCATTTCTTGTTTTCCTCTTGCCCTTCTGCATTTCCCCCCTTTTCGTTGTGAAAGCAAACTGTCAAACTGAACTTTACAAAACCAAGAGGCCTTGAAACTTATTTTTAATAAATGTTGCTCATTTTTATTTTTAATAAATAAAATATTTTTCATTTTTATTTTTAATAAATGCGTATTTAAATACTGTCGCTGTTTTTTTTTCATAAACATCGCTGTGCTTTCTAATATTCCTTCAAGGAAAAGGCACTATTCCCATCGGTTTGATACTACTTGTTAATTCGTGAAGCAACCAATACTTGCTTGCTATTTGTGTAAAATCAAAATTTGATTACACATTATTTTTTCCTCTATTTCTAGCAGCGAACAAACTGCAGGAATATTTTTTTTAATCCTCTGAATGCTCATAGCTCTTTAGTACAGATACTTAAATAGGTTACTTGAATTACTATCGCCTTTGAGTTAAAACAGCCATTGAGACCATTAATCATGATGAAAGCATTAATTGCATAAATATCTGATGTGCTGATTTTTCATGTTCACTATCTAGGAGCACAGAATAGAATACAAAAGTTTTTATTTTTTTAATGCCTGTGTACATCTTTGCATCAGCCAAAACAAAATTTTGTGCCACTTTATTTAAAGTGCAAAGATGTTGTTGCTGTAGCTAGAGAGTGACAAATGTACATCTTAGCATTTTAATTCAAAATGTGGGCATATAAAATATACCTGTAGGCATATAAAAATAACTAAAATGTCACATGTGTGTAGTTCCTTGCAAGTGTCAAAAGTTCTTTATGTGCAATGCCAGTAATCCTTACTCCAACCCTTTAATGTTTTTGCATTTCAGATGGAAAAATTAAGAATGCAGAACAGTGGTTTGCTTAGGATTAGTGAATTTGGCTGCAATTCTAAAGACACTTTCCTGGGAGTAAGATACATTGAACACAATGGAGCTTACTTTTGAGTAGACATGGTTAGGATTGTGCTCTTTGTCTTAATCAACAGATGCAAGGTTTTGCCCACAGATGACTAGATTTTGCCAGTTCTGGCCTGTATTACTTGTGAGATTCTTATATATCTTTCCTTTTATTAGTGGTGAGGGCTGTGGGTGGCGCAAGTGGCTAAGACACTGTGCTTGTTAACCAGCAGGCCAGGGTTCAAGACCCGGGTCGGCCCCACAAGACAGGGTGAGCTCCTGTCCTTAGCCCAGCTCTGCGACGCCAGCTGGATCCAATTGTATTGGCTCTGCCTTTCCATTGGACTAATTCAGTGGTGTGGAGAGGGGGGATTTGCTGCTTGGGTAACAGCCTATCCTCCATAACAATCCAACCCAGGCTTTTGTGCTTCGCATGCAGCGTATGCAGTGCCGAGCACGATACCATAGTCTTCCAAGACTGACGGAGGCCTGCTTTTTTTTTTATTAGTGGTGGAACTGGTGATGGGGCTGTTCAGGCACCCTGCCCCCATTTCTGCTGCATCTATCCAGCATGCTGTCCCATCTACCCATCAGAGACATTCCATTGGTAAGTATTCCAAAACTCACAAAAAGTATTTTGAGGCTTCTGGTGCAATCTTAAAGAATGAGAAATCAGAAGAACTCCTTAAGATCATGCCCAAATCCCAAGAAGGCTTTCTAAGTGCTGTGGAGCACTGTACAAAGCTCCATTACACTGGGTAAGTATCCCTCGGGATAGGAAGAGGAGGCGACATGTTACAAGACATGTTGCAAGACAGTCCAGAGTAACTTCGGGGAGTCCTTGCTCCGACGTAAGAACAATTTACAAGATTGCAATATGAATTTCCCATAGGTTTTCACCAGGTGGTGCTGTAACCACATCAACGTAAATGTCTCTTACGTGCTCCCGTAGTGACTCTGGATTGTAGGGTAATACCCCAAACTGCCAAGTGTCAGGTCTGTTACTGGCTTCTGCTTCTATTCAATTCCATCCATATTCCATCAGTGTTCCATTCAATTCCATCCGTTTTTCCAGGTCATCATTTGACTGTATTTCTTGTTCCAAGAAGAAATGATGGGGAGTAAATTCCTAAAACAAAAATGCACTCCACTCACTAACAGTGCAATCCTAGCCAATTTACAGCACAATTCAGAGTAAGTACAGGAGTTCTTGCGTTGATGCAAGAAAAATTTACTCTGGATTGCTCTTTGCATTTCCCATAGGTTTCCTATAGGTGGTGCCATAACTACATTGATGTAAATGTCTCTTATGTTGACGCAACAGCTCCCATAGTTTCTCTGGATTGTGCTGTTTGGCTGGCACAACTCATCCGTCCCTGTTCCTGTGAGGTCATGGGGATGCTGGCACATGTCTGTACTGGCCTGGCCCTCTCCGAAGAGTGGCACAGAAATGCCGTATAGTGCTTTTGTAACACTGCCAGGCCAGCATGAGAATTGTGCCGGGACTTATGCTGACCTAACTGGGGACCAGGATTGCAGCATGAATCTCTGACAGAACCTGGATATCATATCAAGGTGTTGCATGGTGTCACTACCCTGGGCACTGTGATCCCTGCCAACACCACTGTGGTGACTTTTGCATCTGATGGTGTTTCCCATGTCTGGTTCCCATTTTGATCTGGTCCTAACAGATATCTCACAGGGAGTACCACAGCTTTATTCTTGTCTTCAAACATTCTTTATTCCTAAGAACATTTCGGTGCTAATTAAATGTTGGAAAAAAGTATAACTGGACCTGCTCCTGAAGGAACAGACAATGTTTTCTATTTTCATTACAGTGTTTTTCTTCCATTTTATGCCCTTCTTGGGGATTCTGTGCCTTGGGATTTGACTTCTTTTGTTTGAACATTCTTAACAACAAAAACTTCTGTTTGTTCAATATTCCAGATCCCTTGGAAGGGAAGTTTGTTTTTATCCCCCTGGGAATTTATACTTGGCTCTCGACATCCATCCTTGGAGAGGCAAGATATGAACTATAATGAAGTAGTTCATGGTACAATTAAAACGATGTAGTAAAACAGTAACATGATATGCTGAATTGGAATAACTGAAGCTGATTAAGGAGGACATCAAAATTAAATGCTTGATAGAACTGACATAACAAATACAAGATGGCTACTCGGTGTTGAAGTCAGGATGTGCTGTCAATTTACTGATATTTTCCAGGCAAACTCATTGATAGACACAATATTTTTCTAGGTTCCCCCATTATTTTTCAGAGCCCTTTGCTTTTAATTTTTTCACTTTTTAGTTAATATACTAGTGTATAATTTAAAGAGAAAACGGGTCTGTTTCATCATAAAAGATTTGTCTGTTACTTTTGGTGTGTAAATCAAACGGACAGCAAAACACACTTGGACTTGTTTTTTAAGGGGTTTGTTGACAACAACAGGGAAAAAGATCAGAGAGACCGCCAACAAGTGTGGACATCAATTATTTTTTAATTGTATAGGAGTACAGTACACTAATTAAAACTAGTATATCTTGCAATGCCAAAGGCAAAATTAATTATTAATTTTTATTAATATTCAGAAGTAGAGCAAGGAATACATTAAAAAAGATTTTGTGGTTGGGGGTGAGATCTTGTTTAGCTTACTGTTTTAGAAAAGAAAAAGGGTAAATTTGAATAGTTAAACACGCTGCTGCAAAGATTATCCTGAAGAAGGAATATGGTTTTTCAAATGGTTATCTAGTTTGGGAAGAGATTATTATTTGGAAATTGCGACACTTCATTCGAACTCCTTGACTTGCCACATCTAACTTTCCAAATTGTTTTGTTGTTGTTTTTGCTGATATAGGGGTGTAGCATTTGAAGACATTCTCCTAAGTAGTTGTGCTCCTGCACATCTCCCATACATTTTCCCACAAGCCTCTGGATGAAGGTCTTTCCAATAGATTTGGTCTTTAGTTATAACGGCATCTTTCTTGAGGCTTCTCCAGTTCAATACAGATTTTTATTTAAACACTTTCCAAAAAAAATCTGACCTTCTCAATTAATCCAGGATACTTGTGATGTCTTTGGGACTGACAGCTGATCAGACAATTAGAACAGCTGGATTCCACCTGCCATAGCATCTCTCTAGACCAACCTGGACCTGGACAAATTCATCACAGAATGAATCTTTTACATGCAAATAACTTCAAGGATAGTGTTTATGTAACACTTCAGAATATTCAAAGTTATCTCAATAATATTTACAACACCCCTTTGAGGTGTTATATCCATATCAATTACTATGATCACTGTCATTGATAAAAGAAGGCAGGCCAAGCAAGTGAAATAGTGTCTACTATTAGCCACCAACAGATTTTATGGCAGAGCTTGGGTTTGGATGATGGACTTCCTAATTCAATAGTCAGTGTATTATTTTACGTTGCAGTCCTCTTAAATGTCCCCATTTGTTTCCCCATTGGTTATTTATGGCTCTCAGCAAGTGTTATACCAGCATTAATCCTTCCTTCAATTCTGATTCTTCAGAACTTTATAATTTTCTACCAGCTTTGACCAAGCTACCCAAGTTGAAGGGCTGCACCCTTCCCTGATGAAGAAACCATAACATTCACCATAACTCAGAACAACCAGGAACAGCTGGACTGGATCAAGAAAAGGCAACTAGAATATAGGGACAAATGCTAGTCAAGTTTACATAACATAGAAAGCAGATTTTTGCTGGAACAGACCATTGCTTCACCTGTGTCAGTTTCCGCAAGATTGTATGAAGATAATAGAGAACCATAAGTTACCGTATTTCATTTTCTCTGTAAACCACTTTGTGAACTTTTTGTTGTAAAGCAGTATATAAATACTTTTGATTGATTGATTGATTGATTGATTAGGAATACTTATATATCCACAAAAGAGAAAAGAAAAGAAAAAAACAGTTTACATAGAAAAACAAAAAATAAGTACAGTAATTACTTATCTAAAGGGACTCACACCCCCAAATCCAGAGTAACTACAGGAGCACGTAAGAGATATTACGTGCATTCGCAGTTACTGCACCCCCTAGTGAAATCCTATGGGAAATTCATATTGGAATCCAGAGCAAGTTGTTCTTACACCACAGTTACTCTGGATTTTGCCCACAATCTAAGCTCTAACAAGAAGTAACACAATCAACAGAACAGTAACGTTTCCCTAAAAGAGGAGCACCATTTTCCTAACCACAATTACCTGGGAGTAAGCCCCACTGAATATAATGGGGCTTACTTCAGAGTAGATAAGCATAGGATTGGGCTGTTTGCCCAGTTAAGAGGTGGCAAAGAACAGCAAACATATTTGCCTTCTTAAAAAAAGAGAAACTGTGGACACTTAACAAACGCAACTTGCAGTAGTTTAAAAATAGCCAAAAGATCATAATTTTATCACACAAAAATAACAAGAAGCACTAATTTGTATGGCCTAAGAAAAGATTAGAGACATACTGAAGAAATGTCTGTCAATGCCTGTTAGCTGGGGAATCTTCATGTACAAAAGAAGATTGGCACTGACATTTCGAAAAAGTGAAATTTAAAGTGATTTTTGGGTTAATTCCAAGGTAACCTCTCTGAAAATTTTCACGGGAAGACAAATGTGTTTTTATAAGTTGAATGAATATTCTCTGGAGTTTCCACACTCCCTGCCAATAACTTCTGACTTGCAGAGACTGGAACAAACAACAAACTATCACCACAACATTTGTGCCTTGTCTGTGGACTTCCTGAGGACATCTGATAGGATATAGAGCACTAACCTAACCATGACTATTCAAAAGTAAGCCCCATCGATTTCACTGTGTCTTACTCCCAGGAAAGTTTCTTTAGGATTGCAACCATAGCTGATCTTAGAGGGGTGGATTGGCTGGTTCTTGGATGATACTAGAAAGGAAACTTCCATACATTAGCAGTTCCCATAGAGTGCATCATAATGTATTAGAGAGGGTCACACTTACCCCCAAATCCAGAGTAACTATGGGAGCACATAAGAGACTTTAAGTGCATCCATAGTTACTGCACCACCTAGTGAAAACCTATGGGAAATTCATATTGGAATCCAGAGTAAACTGTTCTTACACCAGAGCAAGGACCCCCCGTAGTTACTCTGGATTTTGCCCTAGAGAGTTATAGAGTTAGAGTTCTCTAACTAGAGTTCTCTAGTAGTCCCTCCTGCTTGTTTCTCCTGCATTGCCATCCTGAATCGCATGAAATCTTGCAAGCTGCAAGATGGGATCTAGATTTCACAAGATTTGAGTGCCACCATCTTGGACCATCTCAAGATTTTCCAAGATTGCAGTGCCTGGATGAGCCAGTAATAAAAAGCTGTGGGGACCACTGGAGACAACTGGTTCAAACAAAACATCAGGAAGTAACTTCCACTAGTAGCTCTGAACTATGGTGGTGGTTTTTCTAGGAGGCCAATTTCCACGGTTTTAAGAACTGAAATTCCTTCTTTAAAAGGACAAATTTCCCCAGGTGACTCTAAGCTATGACTTTCTGAAATTTCCTTTCCTTAGTAGAGCAACAGCTTGAATTTGATGGGTAATCCTTGTTGCATTCTGAGGTGTGAAGAGAAGGCCTGAACTTCACATATGCTGTACACGACAGCTTTTGCCGTTGCTTCTGGTGGGTCCTTGGAACTGTTACTGCTCTGTTTATCACCTTTGCACTCTGTGATGCTTCGAGAAAACACAGTGTCTCATTCCACTGACTTGATTGCCTCCTTTTAAACAAGGGTGCAACTCTGCAAAAGTGCAGCCTGGCACTCCAACCTGATTGTGTACTTGGTTAAATGAACATGTCAGGGAAATAAACAGCAGAGACGCCAATTTCCCAGGCAGTGGACTGGACTTCCATGGCTCATATTATGGCTTCTGAATCCTTCCTAAAAGACAATTTGGGATTCTGCTGAAATCAGAGGGATCCTCACCGAAACATGCGCTGCTTTCATGGACACAAGATCTGAACTCACTCACTGTGAATAATTTGAACTGGAGACCTGGGAACCTGAGATGTCATGACATGAGAGCCTGCAAACCCTGAACCAAGCAGGAACTGAAAAGATCTATGACAGCTTAAGGCAAAGGTGTCCCCCACAGGTTGCCCTAAGAGCGATACTGACTGTAGGGTGCAATACTCATCCCCATTTCTAAGCCAAAGGACCAGCACTGTCCGAAGACGCCTCCTTGGTCATGTGGCTGCACGACTAAACATCAAAGTGCATGGAACACTGTTTCCTTCTCACTGAAGTGGTATCTATTTATCTACTTGCGTTTACATGCTTTTAAACTGCTAGTCTCAGCTATATTTCTGACATGTCTTCAGCCCAAACCCTGAGACTCAGTTCAGCTAATATGTTCTGAAGACTATCTGTTTATGTATTGTTGCAGTATTTTATCACATCACTCATATTTTGCCGCAGAGCAGATGACTAATAGTCTCTCATTTCTTATTCTGTTTTTAAATTGGAAAATTTTTATGTTTACATGAAGGTATAAAGTGAATGCTACTTTTTGTGGAGATAGGATGTCTTAATTTAAATGAATAAAAATAATTTTTTAATACAATTGTGATGTCTGCATCTTACGATTACCTTGTCTGGTCCATCTGTGGGGCCAAATGGAACATTTGTTCTGGCAGCACATTGGAGGTTTCGGGCTAGCCCGGCCCAGAGAAGTTGTACAAACAAACTTGAGATTTCTGAGACAGGGCCTGATATGCCAGAATACAGGATCTTGTGTTGTGACAAAATTGGCAATGCTTGGAAAACGGGGAGGGGAAAACTTATGGAATGTGGCAGAGCCATCCATACAGGAGCTGCATACCCAAATGGGTCAAAGATTAACTTTACCATCTGTTCACACACACACAAAAAAAGCCAGCCATCACAATCACAACAGCAAACACATAGGAAAGTAACAAACTCTATGACAATGTTAGGTTCACACTTGAAAATGAATTAAACTAGTTTATTCATCTCTGTTTACATCTCTATTTCACACTCTATTACCTATTTCCCTCTCTATTTCCCTGTACCAGTTTTTAGAATGCCTGAACTGGGTTTCTGTGTTGACTGCTTAGTAATCTGTTCACCAACAAGATTTCCTATTTGTAATTGTCAGTGATCCGCAAATAATTTTTAAATGTCCTATTTCCCATGTTTCCCATGTCCTATTAAATATTCCCTATTTCCCATGTCCTATTAAATATCCTATGCCCATAGTAAATCAGAGTCCTGAGAAGGGACTGAATCATCTTTCCCCCAAACCTGCATTTCAACAGTCTGATGTCAGTAACAAAAATGTGTCCTTTGTGTTTACAAATGCATGTACTATTAATGGTGACGTTTCTTAAGGAGAAGGAAAAAAACAATGCTTATTTTTCTGTTTTTTGCTAAGCAGATTGTTGAAAAGGCTGTTTTCAGAACCATTGTTAGAAGTGAGCCTTTGTTTATGGTGATTGGAATAAATAGCAAAGAAACGAGATGAATCAGTTTGTCTTGGACAATTTTTCAGTTGGTGCACAAAGCATTAATTGACCTGAAAATATGCTTAAAATTATGTCTAGTTCTGTTGTAAATGGTTTTGGTGTTGCACATAAACTGGTGTCAGCACATATGGGCAATCAGAAAATAGCAAGATTCCTAAAATGCTGATTGATAACATTTAAAGATCACTATCATGGATAAACTCAGAGTTAAGGTGAAAACAGAGCATCAATGACACTCAGAATTGGCTAATATTACTTGTAGTGTGCATAACACAATACCACTGAGCAGTGGTATCACTAGGATTTTTGATCCCTAAGATGGGAAGTCACTGTATCACCACCATGATGGATCTCCTCCAATGCAGTGGCTGGACAACACCGTAGATTGTGGGTACAGTGAGACACCTTTCCCTTCCCGCTCCTTTTCTGTACACTTTTTGATAGAATAGAGATATTTCAAAGTGGTTGGTTTAACTGCATTCTGCATGAAATTTTTTATTAACCCTACAATCCAGAGTAACTACGGGAGCACGTACGAGACAATACGTGCACCTGTAGTTACTCCACCACCAAGGGAAAACCTATGGGAAATTCATGTTGCAATCCATATTGCATATTGCAATCCATAGTAAATTGTTCTTACACCAGAGCAGACTCCCCATAGTTACTCTGGATTGCGCCCTATGTGATATATATAATGTGATGAATTATTCAAAAATCCTGAGTTTTAAAAATTTTCAGCCAGTAGTGGTGTCACCTCTCCAAGTGACACTCAATGAAGCCCAGACCCCCCACCTCCAAGTGACACTCAATGAAGCCCAGACCCCCACACCACCTAGTAATGCCATCGTTATTGCCAGCCTCATAGCTCAGTATTATTCTTACCAGAAACATGATTACATTTGCTTTTTAAATGTCCAGTGTAAAAAGAAATAGAGGATAGCCTTCCTTTAAAAAAATCTCCTGCTAATAAGGATTTATTTTTAGGATTGCAAGAAAATGAGCAAAGAGAATATTAATGAAAGTCTAGCTTAACAAAATATAATAGACTGCAGAATGATCCAAGATCTGGTGTGACCAAGCAAGTTAAAAGTTCCTTGTAGTGGTCTGGTGTGAAGTGAGATTTTGGAGATGTTGCACTATTTATTAATTCAGTGAAATATAATTGAAGTTCTACATGACCCTTACCACCTCTGATGGTTGTGTTTTTGCTATGGAAAGGTTAGGTCATCATTCCTTGCATCAAATTGATTGGATATAAAGAGCCAGGATGGTATGTGAGGGAGTTGGACTTAAATCTTGGAGGTCTTCCAGGAAGGTCATCTAGGAAGCTTCTTCCCAAGACTTTGAACCTGGATCTTTCAGGATTATCACCAGAACTTCTACACCACCCTGGTTCTCAATAAGAACGTTCAGTAGCTGAGTGTGCATAGGATTGTCACCTTAGACAAGTGGAATAATTTCAGCACTTTGGGATTGACTTCTCAAGAAATTTAGGCCAGCCTATGAATAATCTCCAAAATACATACTAGTTCCTTTTTGGAGGTTTGCCTAGAAGTTGGAATATGTATAAATAAAAACAGCTGTGGCTGTGTTAAAATGTAGACACAGCTGTTCTTAAGTCTGACACCCATAATGTGGAAGTTCATAATCAGAGACCCAGAATAGATGCAATATTAAATGCATTGCCCTTGTTTTAATTTTTCATAATTAACAGTAGCTAAAACGGGGCTCTAGTTGATGGGAAACAAGATGAAGTTTTAACCATAGCCCCCTCCCAAAGGTGGGGTTGCCCTGTTATTTGTCATGAAAAGATTCCAAGAAAGGAACCAGATAAGATTTGCTGAGGGCAACATACATTGGTTACAGAGGTGCTTAATGCCAGGTCTTCTAAATTAATAACCCATCCTCTCCACAGAGCCATGGTTCAATTGAAGAACATAATGTAACAGTGTATTTTCCTTGATATTCAGGGATACTGAGATTTATGCTTCAGCTGTGGCTGTCATGCTATGCAATTGCCCATGGGAGCATGCATATCCATAGTTGGGTCTTACTCCCAGGAAAGTGTCTTTAGGATTGCAGCCTAACACATATACACACATAAACAAATTTTTCCTTGTTTTTAAAAGAGTAATACGGTGTATCTAGAAAATTTGTGCAACCAGAAAATACCATTTAAGGTGTACTTATGAAGCTGAAAGCAAGGAAAGCACATGACTTTTTTAAAGCTCAAAAATAGCTGAGCTGACTTCCCAAATCAAGGCACATTGTTTTTGCAAACTAAATTTATTGTTACCAAGTTTATTCTTTTTATGCTTGTGCGATATAGTCTTGGTATCAATTTGAGACTAAAATCCAAGAGAAACAAAAAGGTAATGACACTTAACTGTGCTGTTTCAAAAGGTTTTTAAGTGGAAAAAGGTATTTAGTATTTTTAATAAGCATCTTCAATACTATTGAGTTGGTTTCTTTGTTCATATCACAAGATTAATTATGCTGTCAAGCACTTTCAAGGCCTGCTTAACAAAGATTCAGTGATATAATGGTTTGCCTTTGCATTGCTTTTTTTTCTGCATAGCAATCACAATCAAAATTAGACAATTTAAAACCCTTTCACAAGCCGGAAGTTCTGAAGAGCCTTTTAATCAACAAAAGTAATTTTGCAAACAACTAGATACAGCGTTTTTCATATTAACTAACTTGTGTTAAAAAAGCTCATATGCTGCATTCATGAATCTCCAAAGCCTGTAATGGATGCTTCAGATCTCACTGAGTGCAAAATCAGGGCGGACAAAACCTTCCCCCAATCTATTTGTTCAGACAATTTTTATCCCTGCAAAGGTTGTGTGTTTTGTGACAATTATTCCAAAAGCAGGTATGCATTTTTTTTTTTTGCAGAGGTTATGTCATGTGTTGGTTCTGATCTTAACCAGTGCACAATAGTCTAACTGCTCCGATGTTGCACAAAGCTTGAGCCTATTGCTCATCATCATACCCCCATCAAATAGATGGATGACTTCCTATTTCACAGCATGCTGGCCTACGTTGGCTCTAGTGGTGTAGCTGGGGGAGGCCAAAGCACTACGCCTTGCAGGGAGTTTTGCTATCTATCTTCAGTGTGCAAGCCCCTCCTCTCTGGAGCCATTCCAGGAGTGGGGATGAGCACAACAGAGGCATTCATTGGGCAGAACGGGTGTGGGGTAGGTATTATTAGGAAGCTAATTAATGATAATTAATAGGAAGCTGTCTTATATTGAGTCAGACCATTGGTTCATCTACTCAATATTACCAACACAATCTGGCAGCAGTCTTCCAGATAACTTTTCTCTGTCTTTATCTCTGTCAGGGATTGAAAAGTACTTCTTATACTTATACTTCTTATACTTATACTTCTTCACAAAGTATATGCTCCACCGTTGTATATGCTGAACGATTGAACATTGAAATATGGACCTGTAACTTTAAAAAATGAATGTTATTTGTTGAATTCCTTGTGGAAACATAGCATGGATGATGACCATCACCAAGTGTGCTATATGCACAACCATTATGCAACACATCATAAGGATGCAGGTATAATTTTTTTATTGCATCTTCGTTTATCTTGTCCCATCAAACATTTTTTGAAAAAGAGTCTTTGAACAATGTCATTTATATCACGTGCCAGGTATTTATATCACATCACACAATGACATTATATAAATGTCATTTATATCACATGCAAGTTCACACAAAAGGAATTCCTGTTTATTTCAGTGTGCCTTCCTCTTGCATAAATGTATACAGAATTGCAGCCCTAGTGTAATATTCATTGAAAGGTGTCTAGGGTTCTATACACCTATTGAAAGGTGTTTAGAACCCTACTAAAACCATGTATAGAAAATCCATTTGGAAGCTTTTTTAGAGAACTATATAGCTCTGGAGAACATGGTATTGTTCATTCATAGAACATGGTATTGTGGCAGCTTAAAGGACTTGGCACTGAGATCTAAAACAGGATTATAGTCTTTCTCTAAGGGCACAATTCAAACCTACTTTTCAGCACTGGTATGTATAGCTGTGCCAGAGGAGCATGTGCTGCATCCTGCAGTTGGGGGACAATCATGAGGTGCTCTCAAGATAAGACAATGATTGTTCCTTTACCTTGGAGTTGTATTGTCCTTACCAAGGAACTGGGAAATTGATGAGGATCATGCCATAAATCTCCCAGTACATGTTGTGTGGTGGCGACATGGTTATCTCTGGAACATCAGAGACCTGAGTTCAAAATCCAGTTCTGTCAAAATAGTTGTGAGAATATAATACAGTTAAGGAAACCCATATATACCGTCCCCAATTCCTTTAAGGAAAAGGGTAGCCTGAGTGCCTGATTTTCTGCATATTTGCTCAGAAGTGCCAAATTCTAAGATGATGCCACCCACATTTTTGCGACCCCCTGAAATGAAGTTGCACCCCCCCCCCACTTTGACGCCCACTGAATTTGAGGGCTTAAATTATTTGTGCCTAAATTTGCTAAAAATTGGAAAAGTGAGAAAATACCATCGCAGGAGGAAATTATTAAGAAAATGTTAGAATGTGCAGAAATGAGTAGATTGACATTTGAAATTAGAAAACAAGAGGATAAACAATTTTATGAAATTTGGGATTGTTTCTATCAATGGTTAGACAATAAAAATTTTTAGAATAGTCACCTTGTAAAGTATCAATGAATAAGTTTATAGTTCAAAGGTTGATTAATATGAGTTAATGTGTAATGTAACAGTAATTATGGTTAGCAAAAGGTGACAAAAACTCTGTATAACAACCGATATACTATTTGTATATTTTTGGACTTATTGTTTGTATTTTAATTTGTCTTTAAAAACCAATAAATCATGTTTAAAAAAAAATTATTTGTGCATATCTATCATCTATCATCACTAAAACTTTGTCTCGGATGCTGTAATCCTAATCTCTAGTTACGCTGGCCTAATCCCTGGCATAAGACCTGCGCTGACCTAGGGGTGCCACAAAAGTCCCTTAAAACTCTGCTGCGCCACTCCTGGGGTAAGCCCAAGCAGGTGCGCAGACATGTGCTTGCTTCCCAATATCACCTCAGGAACGGGAACATCATTGGGTTACAGAAGCCTAGGTTAGGCCTGCCACCTATTGCTGTAGTTAAAAAATCAGGTGACCCACATCTAATTTTGTCGACCCGGCACCTCACTGTGGGTGACTCACATCTCCTGACTCCCCCCCCCCATTTCAGTGTGGTTAACAACTGTGAGCGGGTCTGTTTTGCACATAATTTCACGGTAGCCATTTTTGGTTGCTTCCTACTGATGAAAATACTGCTTGGGCTCCCCCCTCAGAGCACCAGCTTTCTGACTGCCCCCCACCTTATTAAGGTCTGGTTAACGACTGTGGGTGCGTCTGTTTTAAATGTAATTTAAGGATTAAGACCATAAATCGTGTACAGTGTCACTTTGGTTTTTGAGCATAATTTGTTCAATAAGCATGGTTGGAATCCAAAATGCTTATATATCAAAGTGAATTTTCCCATAAGAAATGGTGGAAACTCAGATGATTCATTCCACAACCTAAAATATTCATATAAAAGTGATTATAATACTGTAATATAATACAGAATAATAAAAAATACCAACATATAAAGAAAAATAAAACAAATTAAGCTTCATGTAGACTACCTCAGACTGCTATCTGTCCCCCTTACACAGGAGTGAGCCCCATTGATTATTAAAGGTCATAGGGTGCAATCCAGAGTAACTATGGGGAGTCTTTGCTCTGATGCAAGAACAATTTACTCTGGATTGCAATATGAATTTCCCGTAGGTTTTCACTAGGTGCTGCCGTGACTACATCAACTTAAATATATCTTACATGCTCCCATAGTTACTCTGGATTGTAGGGTTATTTTAGAGTAGACATGCAAGGCTAGGTCTCAGGCTTCTTTCCATTGCTCCCCTTGCATAGGAGTAATCCCCACTGACTGTAATAGGCTTATTTCAGAGTAGACATGCAAGACTGGCCTCTCAGGAGAGGCTGGGCAGGTGGTGGTGGAGCACCAAAACCAGCTGTATCCCAGGCAGGATTATTTTTTGCTTATTAATCAAGATATCACTTGTATATCAAGTCAACATTTATTGGAAATGTTTGTTTGTCTTGCAAAACACTCTTAATCCAAGTTACTTTCAATCCAAGGTTTTACTGTATTCTGTTCATCTCCTTGCACTCATGCCAGAGATCCACACGGGCGAAACCGTGGGTTGACTACTAGTTGTGTTTAAAAGTTGGATTATAAAAGAAATGAATGCCTCCCCCTCCCAGATCATTCCAGGATGATTCTCCTTCTTTTCCTCCATCCTTTCAGGCATGACACTCTCCCAGCCCTAGAGAGGAGTGACCGTGCAATGGAGCACCATCGGACAGGCAGAGAAGTCACTGCTGTCAGAAGAAATAACAGGGTCAGACGATTTGGTTAATGAAGTTATAGCAACCAGTGCAAAGAACCAATCAGAAAAAGCAACAATCTGTAAATGAGGATATAATTAGCAGGAGGGGAAAAAATTAACAGGCTTTGGCTGGATTCTAGGAAAGCCAGTAATGACGGGAATGACTAGGTATTGAGGAAGATTCTGGAAGATTAGAGCAAACATTGTGCAACAAAGACTACCTAATTAGCAAAAAAAAGTGAATATGCCTTAATTAGAGGGAAATATCTGATTGAAAGACACAGAAGTTGCCTTTTTTAATAGGAAAAATGCAGTAATGAGTGTTGGCTCCAAATACTCCATTCCGTTCTGAGTACCGGGATTGCAGCAGCTCTCTCCTTTCATTGCCTTTGACTTGGAAATGTAATAAATATATATGTGACGGCTGCAGCGTGGAGGCACTGTAAATTCCATAGCTGCAAGAGGATATTAAGTGAAAACTAACAATTGAAACCATCATTTCAAATGGGTTCCCCCAAATTTACTACATGCTAACACCTTTGTGTAAACTATGCAATGCGGCATCATTTAGATGGCGGAGAAAGATGTACAAAGCATAAAGATACCATACAATAAAATCAGGAGGGGAAGTAGAGAGAGACTTATTAGAAAAACAAATGCATGTCTTCAGTCCTTACCTATGACAGATCTTACGAATCAAGAATACTTACCAAAATGTAGATCTTATAACAGTAGGATTTGGGTTCTCATTAAAATAATTGTTTGTTAAATTAAATGCTTATCTTATTCTCCATTTATTTTATTTTTAAAGTCAAATGGCTGCACCATATCCACAGGATTTTGAACAAGGCCCAGAGTAAACAAGGACTGGATGATTTTTCCAGAGAAGAATAAAATAAAAATGCAATTATTTGCAGCATTTTAGAACCCCAAATAAAAGAATCTCAATTGGATGGCATAATATATGCACACTATTTATAGCAAGAAGTGATGAGAATTCTAATGTTGTACGGCTGATTGTTTTACAACAATAAAAGATATCAGGATTCCAACTTACTG
Organism: Cryptoblepharus egeriae; assembly: GCA_030015325.1. Classification (NCBI taxonomy): domain Eukaryota; kingdom Metazoa; phylum Chordata; class Lepidosauria; order Squamata; family Scincidae; genus Cryptoblepharus; species Cryptoblepharus egeriae. The sequence goes on along the minus strand of JAREYC010000010.1, from coordinate 34,902,084 downwards.
CAAATGCCTCACTTTTATGGTCACCTAACAGATATTATATCTCCTTTTTGCTCTTTCCCAAATGGGTGCTGGAATATTGACTGTCTCATTAATTTGTGGGCGGGAGTGAGTACTCCTGATATTTAATTGTCATAATTAGCAATCAGCCTCCTCGTTCCATCTTAAAAAGCTCCTGTCAATTTTCCAAGATATTTATAGATTAATTTTAATATGTGATTTAATTTATGACTGCATACCTTTTGGGCTGTCTGTAACATTAAAATACTTATGGCACTGAATATTTTAATTAAAACTATTCATCAGAAGATGTCCAGGTAGTCTGTGCCTCCTAGTTTTCAGTAGGGGGTTTTGGCAATAAAAGCAAACAAAAGCAAAAAAAATTAGAACAAAAATATACAGCAATCCTAAAGATAATTTTTCAAACCATCTGATTATCTCTTAAGATAATGCAAGGCTTCTAATTTAAACACATTTAGCTTTTAACAGCAAATCAGAGGAATAGATCATGTTCAGATTTATCACCAGAAATCACACAGATTTTTAAGGTATATATTTTTTCTTTCAGCTGATCTGAGCTCTAAACTTTACAATTAAAATAGCCTGATTGCATTAGAAATACTTTATTTTTTGGGAGTTATTTTTTATATCAGATTCTGATTAAACTATGTCTTTCTTTACTACTGAAGGAAGAGTTTTGCAAACCGTGTATCTCCAACTCTGTTAATATGTACGCTATTCAGATTCTAGATCTGACTGGTTTGCTGAAAGCAGTGGAGAAAGACTAAAAATATCAATGCTCGCTGGTACATCCTGCTGTAATTGTAGCTACTCTGGAATTTTTCTGCAATTGAGATAATGTGAAAAGTTCGGCTCACATTACAGCCTCTGATAGGTAAATGCATTTTTAAAAATCATTAGCCCCCTGCACACACGTACCAAAAAAGAGAGTATCAGCTGACAACTTAATTCTTCAGCTTGTATGCAAATATTCTGACAATAATTTGCACTGCTTCTGAATATAAGTTCAGGAACGCTTCATTATACCATTAATTTTTCTTCTTGTGCTTTAATTCTCTATTTCTGTCACAAAACAGATGGCTTAACCTTAATTCATGCAAAAAATCTCCGAAAGTGTTTGCTGGAGTTCTATTCAATTAGCATGAAGATTATTGCAACGCAGTACAATATTGCAATAATTATTTATGTTAATCTGCAGATTAGAGGGGACGATAACACCCAGGCACACAATAAATTACTTTTGTACTGTCTAACCTATTCAATCGTTCATGCATTCACCAAAAGGTCAGTCTACCTACATATTCCAGCAGCTTAAAGAAGCTGGTTTGGTGACACATTGGGGGGGGGGGGAGTTCTTTTCATCCAAATGCCACTTTCTTTCTTTTTTTTAGTGCAGTGTGAAATGAAAATCCAGAGTTTTGGATAAGCGAAGGAAATTAAGGTTTATGACAATGAAAGGATTGGTCAAAAACTGGCCTGATTTTCCTCCTTGTCTTGTTCAACATTTCCTGTCCAAACCACCCACCCTCCAAATGCTAAATTAATCACTCTGCATTATATAAAGGTGAGAGCAAGCACAAGGTCTTCATCAAGGGAAACGGGGTTAGTGTTCAACAAAATACAGGGTAATCCTTTATTGACTGCTGGGGCCACAGATGCCCTTGACTTCTGAATTGTACTAACAGGCACACCGTTGTATAACTAGCTAACTCTGTCCAAAGATCAGTCTGTTTCCTTGCCTTGTCTTTAAAATGGTTTTGAAAGAGGAGCAAAGAAACAGTTGATGCCACTTTGTGACGCTTTGGGAAAAGTGGCCATGGACAGTTAACCTATAAATCAGGTTATTTTTAAAGAAGCTGTTATTGTTGGCCATCAGAGAAGTTTCAGTGGGATGGTTTTAGCAACAGAAGCTTTGGAGCAAAGGGATGTGAACACCTTTTAATGCAGAGCATGACTTATGGAATTAAAGGCATCTGAAATTATTACTGTGAGGTGAGAATTTCATCTGTTTTTCCCACCTCTTTGGTGTTTGGTGCACATCCTTTAAGATCATCAGACTGGAAGGCATCACAAAAGGGAAAAAAAACCAGTCCCAGTTGTGAGTTGGCTTTGTATTCTCTGAAAAGGCACCACCCTGTATTGGTTGATGTACAGTGCAAATCCAGAGTAACTACAGGAGCACATAAGAGACTTTACGTGCACCTGTAGTTACTGCACCACCTAGTGAAAACTTATGGGAAATTCATACTGGAATCCAGAGTAACTCCGGGAGCTTGCACTGGAGCAAGGACTCCCCATAGTTACTATGGATTTTGCCCACTGTTTGTGGAATCCCAAGATGGTAGAAAGTACAATGTGATTTAGATTTCCAGGTCAGATATTTTTGATCCCCTGCTGAGAATAGCTCTGGAGGACTTCCTTAAATGCCTTGGTGAGGTTTCCTCCAGGACTGACAGCTCCACCCCCTCTAGCTACACCACCAGCATGAAGAAACCAGCATGGATAACAGGCCAGAGAGCATGTCTGAGAATAGGTCAGGAAGAACTTGACACTGATGTCAGGTCTGTTCACTATCTTTGCAGTGAGACAAAAAGGATCAGCCAAACCAAAGAAGCTGGTTGGAGAGAGAGAACCTGTTGACTCCCCAAATCACTTGATTCCTCCTGGGTTGGTTGGCTGCAATTTCCTCTCCGAGACACTATTTTTTTTTTTTTTTTTGGGGGGGGGGGGGGGTGTAATAGCAGCAAGGCTCTCAGTTTTAATTTATTTCCCTTTAATCCATCACGGAGGCATAGACAGTAAAGAACTTGGTTTGAGATTCCTGGAACCTTACATAAACAAGGAGTGGTCAGAATGGTTCTCTTTTTAGTCTTCATTGTCCCTTTTCTTGTGAGCAGGCAGCTTGTAGCCTTCTTGAAATTAATAAATTATATGTAATAATTTTAAACTGCATAATCAGCAATATAGTGCTCAATTTAATCACATGAAAGCAATATAGTGGTTTTAGCTTTTATTTTGTCATGTTCTACATTTTTCTTGGAAATCCTACATTTGGGGGGCCTTGTCCTCTTTTATAGTTATGACATATAGTCATCCTGAGAATGGTAAACTTGAGATGTCCGAAATGGGAATCAGAGGCGAAAGCCAGTGAAGCTGTTTTCTATACTCAAAGCATATATTACAACATTCTCTGTTTATATCTAACAAGCTCCAGGTTCTTTCCTATTTGCTGCTCCTCATCATATCTGTAACTGCATGTAGTGAGTACTTTGTGGTCTACTATCACCCCACAAATCATAGTGAGAAAGGAAGTCACTAAGGGAGACTATAGTTACCTATTTTTCACTATGTTGAAAAATTTAACTCTTAAGGGACTGAAAAGGGGTGCAATGTGTTTTTGTACTATACTGTACTTAACATTGAAAACTATCTAATCAACATCCAGCCAATTTGGTACCCAGTGCCTGAAGCGTTGGCAGGGAGGGTGCACAGGAGGGGGGAAGGTGCACATGGGGGGATGTTGTGAGGGGGGTTGATATGCACAGGGGATGATATGCATGAGGGATGTTGCATACTGGAATGTTGCACTGGAGGGATGGTGCGCATTGGGGTTGATGCGCATAGGGGGTTGATGCACGTGGGAGGTTGTGCATGGGGGGTGTTGTGCAATGGTGGTATGGGACAGAGGGTGGATGGCACACAGGAGAGTATTTTACTCCCACATTGTGGGTACATTTCGCTATTAATCTTATAAAAAGGAGCACTGAGCTTTTTCACTGGCAAGGTGGAACACCATGCCTTTGGCCATGTGTTCCTTATGCTTAGAGGTGATGTTCTTTTGAAACAGGTATTTTGGAAACACTCACACACATGCTGTTGTGTGTTCATAGTGTTGTGTGTTCCTCTTCATAGTGATCATTCATTCATTTCCAGAAAGTATGTGGGGCTCATTGGATTTGGATAAAGTGCTGTCTATCTTAACAATTGAGACACCTGAGGTCCTGGAGAGACCTCATTTAACCTGTCCTTACCTGGGACCTACTTGGAACTAACCTGGAACTAATCTGGGAAGTTAGTTCCTCGGTATCTGTACTCCAGAAGAGCTAGCTGACTTATACTTCTGTATTTATGTTGAATGTCTAATGCTGTGTTTATTATTATGCCAACAAAGGTTTTAACTACTAGTAATAGTGAAAAGAAGATGACTATATTCATAATGCTGCAACTTTTTCTGGACCACTGCAAATTCCCTGGGATTCATCTTCCTTTGCAGAGTCCCTGAATCCTGGGTTTCCATTAAAATTGGGCAGCAGCAACAACCACACCTCTCGTGCACTGGGAGTTAAGGCTTGTGCGCTATCTTTTTCCTTATCATAGAGAAATATTGAAGATGTCGGGTGAACATCGCTGTTGAGACTTCGTCTTTGAATTAATCGGTGTTGGTTGACTTTCATCATATACCTGTGCCTGGAAGGAAGCTATCACTTTTTTTTCTTGATCTGAAGATCCAAATTCTTCACGCTGATACTGCCTAAGGCATGAAACTAGTCTTGGTGGAATCCTGCAAAAGTTGGAGTTTCCTTTTAAAAGAGCAGTAAGGTTTCATCTCTACCACCATACCTCAAAAAGAAGACTCATCAATACATCTGTAGATATATATATATATGTTATATATACCTATATATATATAGGTATATATATATAAATCCAGAGTAACTATGGGAGCCCGTAAGACACTTTACTCACACCCATAGTTACTGCACCACCTAGTGAAAATCTATGGGAAATTCATAGTGGAATCCAGAGTAAGTTGTTCTTACACCAGAGGAAGGACTTCCCGTAGTTACTCTGGATTTTGCCCATAGACTAGTGAGTTCTCTATTTTGTGAACGGTTTCTGAGGCTACTTATATTTGTCTTTTATGTCATCTAAAGAGTGACTGTGATGTGGTTTAGGTCAGGCATGACCCAGAGAGCTCAACAAAGCTCCCCATCAAGCTTATATGGTAGTCCACAACTACTTGGAAAAGTTTTAAAATTATTTTTGAAGTTCTGAGTGAGGCATCCAAATGAGAGATTTATTATGTTGGTAGACAAGCTCTCCTCACTCTTGGCTGTAATCCTAATCTCCATTTAGGACAGGATAAGCCCAGCATAAGTCATGTGCTGACCTGGGGGTGTCACAAAAGTGCTTAAGGCACTTCTGCCCCACTCCTGGGTGATTTAGGATGTGCAGAGGCATACACCAATTTCCTCACGCTGCCATGGGAAGATATGCCACCTGCAGTGGCACAGTTAATGATCATGTAGGAGGTGCAAAGCTCAAAATGTTGCCCTGGAAGTGACGTCAGAACCTCAAGTGACATCATCCGCAGGTATTTTTAAAAAGAAATTTGGGGAAAAACCTCCCTCCTCCTCCACAGCCGTTCACTGCACATTTGGTCTATTAGTGGCAGAGCTAAAGCACATATTTTCTATCTGGAGTCAAAGAAGATTTTGTTGCCCCCTATCCTGACAACAACAAAATCAAATTTAATTAAGCAAAAAAATGAATATTGTGTCCCTTACTGGTTAGGGAAATGGTGCAAAGAGGAACAGTTATTCTTTCCCTGCTAAATAGAAGAGGAGCACCACTTAGAAGTGCCTGTATACCCAGTTAGCATGGAATAACTATTTTATTATAAGTACTGTAAGTATTTGTATTGACAGCTGATTTATATTACCACCTTATTAATTCTGTACAGTACCTGAATTACATCTCATTGGCTTTCAGAGCAATTGGTAACATGGGAAAGTTTAGTTCAGAAAATCCACTTTTGTTCCATAGGCTTGTGTTTTCATTTTCTGGTTAATTGGCCATAACATTTGATAGAATATAGAGATTCTAATGCAGTTTGTTTCATTGCATTCTGCATTAAATTACCTTTCCAACAATATATAATATGATGGTATTATCATTCACATGTAGCCCGTTTTTCACAATTTTATCCGCTATAGTCAAGTTCAGTTTGTAGCCCCCCTACAGCTTGTAGCCCATTGCAGTTGCACCTCCTACATCCTCCCTAGCTATGCCACTGGCCAGCTGAGTTAGGCTAGCTTAAACTGGTTAGGATTGCACTGTGAATCTGGAAATAAGTCGGTATCCACAAATTTATTTATTTGGCATTTTTGGTGGTGGGCAAACTACCCCCTACTTTTGTTTTTCTGCCCAGAGGAGACTCTTTTTCTTCTATTTCCCCATGGCATAACCTGGAGAGCAGAGGAGACAGAGTGTGGTAGAAAGTGGTTTTCTAGATTATTTCCTCTTTTGAGAGATGTTCTAGGCTGCTACTCCACTCTCCTTAGCACAGTTTCACTTCCTCTCAAGAGGAACCGAGAAGAGGGGTTAAAGTGACTGAGCTTGAAAGATAAGTCATTGGCATCCTTCAGTCTTGAAAGACTATGGTATCGTGCTCAGAGGTGGAGGTCCTAAAACAGTGTCTTTTATGACTGAACAGACCAATTCAAGAGTGGCAATCCTTTCCACACTGAGGGCAGACACAGTAAGTCCCCTGCCCAGCCCTCAGATTTCGCTGTTTCCGGATCTGCCTCTTTGTCTCAACCTGCTGAATGAGTGTCTCTTCAAACTGAAGAAGGCCATGCTGCGTCTTTTGCCTCCACACTGAACTATCAGAGGTCAGGGTTTCCCAGTTGTTGATGTCCATTCCCATGGCCTTTAGATCCCTCTTGCAGATGTCCTTGTATCACAGCTGTGGTCTCCCTCTAGGGCACTTTCCCTGCACTAGTTCTCCATACAGGAGGTCTTTTGGAATCCGACCATCGGCCATTCTCACAACATGTCCAAGCCAGCGTAGACGTCGCTGTTTCAGAAGTGTGTACAAGCTAGGGATTCCAGCATGTTCCAAGACTGCACCATTTGAAACTTTGTCATGCCAAGTGATGCCAAGTGATGCCAAGTGATGCCAAGTGATGCGCGTCAGAGACAGCGCATATGAAATGTGTTCAGCTTTCTCTCCTGCCGCGCACGAAGGGGCCAAGACTCGCTGCAGTACAAGAGTGTGCTCAGGATGCAGGCTCTATAGACCTGGATCTCTGTATGTTCCATCAGCTTCTTATTAAGCCATACTCTCTTTGTAAGTCTAGAAAACGTGGTAGCCGCTTTACCGATACGTTTATTTAGCTCGGTATCTAAAGAGAGCGTGTCGGAGATGGATGAGCCAAGGTAAGTGTGACCAATAAGGCAAGGGTCTCAGGTGGCCATGGGGTGGGTGTGCAACATCTGCCATTTTTAAAGGAGCCACTGATGGCGCTACACAAATCTGCTACATCACAGTGGCCACCAATAATTGTAATTTGCTTTCATGTATATGCATGAATGAAATTGCACCAAAAGATGATAACTGATATCATATCCAATGTGCTATTAGGATAAAGCAGTGTTAATGTGTGAATTTTCAAGGGGAACCTTATGTTTCAACAAGATCAATGATGTTTTTTTCAGGTGATTTCTGGATATTCTGTTATGCAGGTTTTTTTCAGAACACAAACTTTTTTTCCAAAATGTGGTTTAGCTTTATTTTTATAGTGGTAAAATAGGTATCTACTAGGAAGAGGCTCTCTCTTTTCATCTCTTTTTTATTTCTAAATCCATAAAATAAAGTATAGTTGGCCCTTATACCATGACCCCTTAGGAGGAAGGTATTTAAAGAATAAATGTTTCTTATTTGCTATGAAGCTCAATTTGAAGGTATAAGCAGTATGACATTTCAGAGGTGTAATGCCAATCATTTTGTAAAAGAAAAAGCCAGAATAAATGTTTAATAAGACCTATTATTATCTCTTGAATCACATCATTCAGAAACACAACGAAACCTTATAATTATAGTTTTACCTGCAAGATTACTATCTTTAGTGCCCAAACACATCTTTGTTTTAGAGTTCTGACATGGAAAGCTCAAAGTGTTGAAAATGCATATATTAATATTTTTTCCTCCAAATAGTGTTTGGAAAAAGCGAGATTAAACTTCTGAAAACAAAACCTTCTAAGCTGCTTCATTCTGGAGCAGACCATTGGTCCATACAGCTGAATACTCTCTGTGCCAAGGCTCTCCAGGCCTTCAGACTAATGTTTTTATCTTCCTTAGCCTGACCTGGAGATGCCAAGGATTGATCCTGAGAGCTGCATGCAAAACAGAAGCTCTTCCACTAGTCTTATTTGAGACAGACAAAAGGAAGTTCACACAGCCCATGGTTAATGTCTAAATGTCTGGATTTCGGGATAGTTCAGGTTTTGGATGTCCAGATAAGGACTAATATAGCTGTATCATTTTTGGCAGACAGTAATGGGTATTAAATAGCTAGGGAAGCTGATAATTCCAGTGCTGATCAATAGAAAGCTGTGGGAACAAAATGGTTTTTTGCCTTGTCAACACAAGACCTGACAAAGAGCACAGATAATGGCTACTGTGTCGAATGATTTATATGCCAAATGGTGAGCCCTGAAGCCTAGATACTGGTTTCCTGCAGTTTCAGGACGATTGGCTTGAAATGGGCACAGGATGAGCTGAAGTAAAGATGGAGGATTCCAGAAACAAACTGTTCAGAATATACAGCTCTCCTCTGACAGTGCAATCCTAATCCTTGGGTAGGACTGCACAAGCCCCAGCAAAAGTCCTATGCTGAGTTGGGGGCGGGGGTGACGCAAAAGTGCCATAAAGAACTTCTACACCACTCCTGGAACGGTTAGGCCAGTGCACAGAAATGCATTGGCCTCTCAAAACCAGTGCTGTACCCAGTTCATTTGGCACCTGGGGACCCCAAATGTTTTGACATCCACATAATTATTTAGTTATTTAATTAATTGTTAACAGGTGAGTTGGGCTGGCCAAAATTGGTTAGGATTGCATCCTACCTGTTGCCTCTAAAACTTTACTCAGTCACACCACTTGTGTTTGCCATGCTCTAACAACTGGAAAATGTCCTCCTGACTTTGGAGATCCTGATCCTGGTTCCACTTGGGAAACTGACCCCGGGACAACCCTAAGAACATAGCATTAGAATCAATACATGTTCTCTGTTCAATATCTTAGCAATCTACATTTGAGATGCCCTATTTTCCCAAGGCATGTTCCATGTTCCCTTTTCAATGACAAAGACAGATTGATGAAAGTGGTTGACGTTCTTTTTTGAACAGCAAATCAACCTATTTTTATTCTGACAGGTATCACTAACACTTTTGTCTCTTACAACTGCTGCTTTGCAGCCACCAATACATCACTTAGAGGAATGAAGCGGCATGATTAATGCTAGTGAACGACAGCCAAATATTTGGATGTTTATTTCAAGTGAATATTCATTTGCCCCACATTTGGCCTGCAAAGCTCTGCTTTGCGAACTGCTCCCCCGTGACAACAAGGGTCCTTTTAGCCTTGTGTCCATTGTGAGGTTTTTCTAAAGCCATATGAATGATGACATAAATGAATCACTACACAATTGTAGCAATAATTGTGAGAATTGCTCTTCTTTATAAAAAGGAAAGAAAAAGAAAATTCAGTCTTAGGAAGATGCCAAGCAGCACAATCCTGAATGATGCTAAAACAAGCAGTCCAGCTGGCCTGCCCTGTATCCAGAGCGAGACTGGTGTGTATCCAGAGCGAGAGTGTCCAATCCCATCTCCCAGTCTCTCTACCCCCAACCCTGAGTCCTGCTCCCAATCCTGCCTCCTTTTCACCTTCACCTCACCTTCTTCCTCTGGAGTCTGATGCCCAAAGGTACACAGGTATCACTTGTTTACATTAACTGCTGTTTATTGATCAGATAGGATTGTCCAAACTTTAAATTTGGGGCTCTTGAACCTTTAACAAATGTGTAAAGGAGGGAATTTCAGCAGGTGCAGCTCCATCACACAGATCATAAGCTGAAATTCCTTCTACAAATTTGTTACAGGAGCTCTAAACTTGAAAGTTTGGAGACCCATAACCAAGACTGGTGTATCTCAATGTTTGTCCGCCACTGGACTGCTATGACTTCATAGCCAGTTCCTTCCAGGTTAGGAGGCAGGATGTGACATAAGAAACACCAGTAAGAGGGATAGGGTGAAATCCAAAGTAACTATGGGGAGTCCTTGCTCCAGTGTAAGAACAATTTACTCTGGATTGCAAAATGAATTTCCCATAGCTTTTCACTAGGTGGTGCAGTAACTACGGGGGCATATGTCTCCTATGTGTTCACGTATTTACTCTGGATTTGGCTGTGGATTTGGTGGTGCAGGTGGTGCAGTAGCTACAGGGGCATATGTCTCCTATGTGCTCACGTATTTGCAATACGTGAGTGTGGATGGGAGGTTTTACTTTACGAGCACACAAGTGCATACTTTGGAGATTTGCTCACCAAGCTTCCTGTTTCTCTGTGTTGTGCCATGTTCCTAATCCCACTCCAGGCGACAGGTTCCCAGGCATCCTCAAGTACCACTGGTGGTACTCATGCCACTAGTTGAGAAACACCGATCTGGGACGAAGAAGTAAGAGAAAGTGTCCTGGCTTACCTTAGATTTCTGTGCTCTGGCTGAAACAGTTTTCAATTCTCCCATCCTCAGATGAATACCATCCTTGAAAACCAAATTGGAAGCCCTGACAGTAGAACATGTCACGGAGTGACATTTTTTTTTAATCAGTTCCAAGTGTAAGTTTAAAAATGTAACTAAAAGCCTTCATCAAAGTTTTAAGAGCTCTGGAGCTTTTAGCAGTTGCTTATTCTGATTTATTGACAGTGACACACCCTGCAACAGTCAACTCTGCTGGAAGAGTGAAGTAATGGACTTTGGGAGAGGGGGGAAAGATGACAGGGGCAGTTGTGGGTGGACAAGGCGGGAGGCACGGCTCTCCCACCGGGTCCCTGCTCCAACATAAGTAGGTGCTACACCGAGGAGAGTGTCCGCTGATTACAGCCTACTAATTTGTTATGCACTCTGGCAAATCAGCAGTGATTCATATGACAAATACGGAGAAAAAATTAACAGTTGTCATGTTGTGATGTGTTAATTTCCTGACAGTCTCTGCACTGAAGCCAATTACTGATTTAAGGGCAGAGAGAGAGAGAGAGAGAGAGAGAGAGAGAGAGAGAGAGAGAGAGAGAGAGAGACCTTGTTTGAGCTTCTAATTAGGATTCCTCAAGACTAAAAGGATGAAAGCAAAAAAGGAAAAGAAAAAAAAAGATGAACAAGAGAACGAGGCAGGTAGCTGGTGATTCCTGAAGCCCACAGACTTTTTAAAGCCTCTGGTTAAATAGTTTAAGTGTGTTTAAGATAAGGATTTTCAAACAATTATTTGCTTTTATCCATGACCCTGTGTTTTAGTCTTTTGTGTAGTAATTGGGAAGCACAGCCAGGCTCGGAGTTTCCATTACCCTCCAAAGGCAAGAGGCCTGGATGTAATCTAGTAATAATACCTTTGTTTAGCCGTGTCAAGGCCATTCATCATGGAGCTTCAGGCAAAAATAAAGTAGGCCTGGCGACAGTTTGCAGGGCTCCTGGAAGTGATGGGACAATAATTTGAGAGGTTCCACCACTAATTGGAAGGGCTTGATCCGGCTACGCTGGCTGGTACGAAGCCAAAGGCACCTCGCTGTGACATCTCAGCAGGTGAAGGTGAAATGGATTTGCCCATCCAAGGTGGAATCTGTACCCCATTTTTTCTTCAATGTAGGAATTGAAAAGGAGCTGATTTCTTCCTGTTAGATTATGTGATGGGTTTAACTATATTTGGGTGTTGCTGTTGGGGGGAGAGTGACAGGAAGGGTGTTTTGGTGGAGGGCAAGTGGGAAAGTCACAATAGGAGCTGATTTCTTCCTTTGAGAGAGGCAGGAGAAGAAAGAAACGGGATTATTTCCAAAACCAAGGTGAAAGGAACAGAGCTGATCCATCACTGTCATTTACTGGACAGGATCCAAAGCAGCTTGCAACAATAAAATCATATCTACAACCATACAGTAACACAGTGAAATGATCTCCATTTCATGCATCTGGGTGGACAGCTGTTTGAGAAATACAAGCCAAAGCTACCTTGGGTGGGCAGAACCCATCAACTTGTTCTGTGGGATTCAGGCTGCTGTGTTTGTTACATTATCTGTTTAACTGCTATGCATTCCTCCACCCCCCCCCCCCCCCAGAAAAGAAATCCATATTCTACTAATGCAAGATCAGCAGAAAGTAGAGGAGGTTGGGGCAGTATGGATTGCAGGTGGGAAAGACCCTTTTCAAATGTCTCTTGCTGTAAAAAGTATAAAATTAAAACTATGCACTAAACAAGTTGTTTCTTCTTCTTCTTCTTCTTCTTCTTCTTCTTCTTCTTCTTCTTCTTCTTCTTCTTCTTCCCAATCTGTGGTGGTGAGGTCTGCTATTCTGGACCACAGTTGCCATTTCTTGGTCCAGGTAACAACCATGTACAGTACATGAGCCTGATGTAATTTATATATGGCTGTATATGGTATAGTCCAGTGATATGCTATAGTCCAGTGCTTACTTACTACATTTTGTGCTACAATACAAAATGACCTAGGTTTTGTAGGACAAAATGCTGAGGTTTGCTAACCTCAGCAGTTAGGTAGTGCCCTAGAATGCAGTGTGGTGCTGTAGTTGGTGCCAACCTGTGACCCACCAAAAACCAGACTGAGACCCACAGTTTGTGAACTGCTATTACAGGCCATTTCATAACTTTGAAGTACTCCATCACTTCCCCACTAGTACTGGGATCCATCAGTCTCGAAAGACTATGGTATCATGCTTGATGCTGTATGTGAAGCACAAAGGCCTGGGTAGATTAATATGGAGGAGCAGCAAATTTACTTACTCCATGCAACTGAAATAGTCCAATGGAACAGCAGAGCCAATATGATTGGTTCCAGCTCTGTTGAAGAACTAGGCTTAGAACAAGGAGCTGACCCTGTCTTGTGGGGACCCGGGTCTCGAACCCTGGCCTGCTGGTTAACAGGCATAGGGCGCAATCCAGAGTAACTACGAGGAGTCCTTGCTCCGGAGTAAGAACACTTTACTCCGGATTGCAATATGAATTTCCCATAGGTTTTCACTTGGTGGTGCAGTAACTACGGGTGCACATAATGTCTCTTACGTGCTCCCGTAGTTACTCTGGATTGTAGCCATAGTGTCTTAACAATCTAAACAAGACAGATCAGAGAAGAATGGGAAACTGCGTCCATTTGTACACAAGCATGCGCAAAGTGTGACTGTGATGAAGGAATCTTTTTTATAATATTAAAAAGTCACCTGATTTTTCATATAAAGCCTACACTTGAAAAGTAAAAATAGATACTTTATTTTAGGATCACCCTTTAAACCTGGAGCATAACATGATTAACATTCAGCAAATGGCAATATCTTTTTCCCACTGGCATTTGCTCAGAAGTGATGTGAAAATTTAAAAAACACAGAGGTTTCCTCCTGCAGAGCAGGTGTGATTTTGTTCAAGGAGAAGGAACATGTTTTGCAGGATGCAGTTTTTTGTGTGTGTATGGCTGGTAGCCCAATCCTATCTGGGCAATACCAGTACAGCAATACCAGAGCAGCTATCTCTGTATCCTGTGGGGCCCAGGAGGAAATCAGAGCAATCCTAAGCATGTCAACTCAAAAGTAAATCCCTTTGTGTTCAATAGTACTTAATTAGGATTGCAGCCATAATTAATAAAATTTTTTTTAACATTTTAAAACATTCATGAATTACACTAAAAACAACTAAAATCACAAGCCACCAGCTTTTGCATCAATTAAAAGCTCTTGCACATAAAAATGTCTTCAGGTCCAGCTGAAAGCTCTGTAAAGAAGAAGCTTTTCTCAGTTCCAGGGGAAGGGAACTGTGGAAGGGAATTTATCTTTACCCAATAAACATGTGCAATTGTATTAAGATATATGGAAATTGGAGTGGACTCATATTAACACCTTATTAGTTTCATACTATGGGCGCAATCCAGAGCAACTATGGGGAGTCCTTGCTCCGGTGTAAGAACAATTTGCTCTGGATTGCAATATGAATTTCCCATAGGTTTTCACTAGGTGATGCAGTAACTATGGGTGCACATAATGTCTCTTACGTGCTCCCATAGTTACTCTGGATTGTAGGGTTTATCATAATTAAACCACACTGGCTGCAATCCTAACCTGCAGGTAGGCTGTCATAAGCCCTGGCATAAGTACTCGGCTGACCTGTCAGAAAAGTGCCATAAAGTACGTACTTCTGCCGCACACCTTGGGGGGTGAGGTACATAGGCATATGACCTTTCCACACCACCACAGGAAGTTATGCTAGCCTCAATTCATTAGGATTGCACCCATTGTCTCGATGAGTCTCATGGGCTGTGAAAATCTGCTTTTTGTTCCATAGACAGTTGTATTTTCATTTTTTTTGTTAATTGATCATAACATTTGACAGGATAAAGATACACAAATGCAGTTTATTTTATTGCATTCTGAATTGACATTATGGTATTATAATATAATATGATGGTATTATTATTATTATTATTATTATTATTATTATTATTATTATTATTATTATTATTATCCATAAATACACAGCGAACAATTTTGTGCTGGTTTCATTCACTTCACCAGTCGGACCCTTCCCAAGAGTCTAGGACTGTGTGATGTAGCGGCGTATAATTGGTGCTGATCCCAGAAGAGCGGCTTTCTGCAGTTGGCAGAGTGATATTCTGTCAATGCCAATAGTTTTCAGGTGCCTGCCAAGGCCTTTGGGCACTGCACCCAGTGTGCCAATTACCACTGGAACCACCTGCACTGGCTTAAACCAGATACGCTGTCATTCGATTCTTAGGTCTTGGTAGATATTATTATTATTATTATTATTATTATTATTATTATTATTATTATTATTACACATCAGTTTTTCACAATTTTACCCACTAGTGTCAAGTTCAGTTTATTGCAGGGTTACCATGTATGCCCCCTGTTAATCCTTGTGTCCTGGGGGGTTGGGGTTGTGGGAGGGAACTTCATTCCTTTTCCTTGTGAGCAGGTAGCACATAGCCTTCTTGTAATTTACAAGTTAAAGATCACTTTCCTGGCAGTAAGCCCCATTGAACTCAGTGGAACTTACTTCTGAGTAAACATGAATAGGATTGTACTGTTTATGCAATAAATTACATGTAACAGATTGAAATTGAATAATAATGCTTAAATTAACCATATGAAAATAATATATATATTTTTAGCTTTTATTTTGTAATGTCCTACAATTTTCTTGGGTGTCCTACATTTTGGGATTGACTTGTACTCTTTTATAGTTATGAAATCTGGTCACCCTGGCTTGTGGCTCCTCTACCCACTTGTGGGTGTGGGTAGGAGGGCCAACAGTTGCTACCCTCTGCACTCCCTTAACTCCCATCACTGAATCCAGCCTGCTACCAATTGATTAGTTAGTTAGTTAGTTCTTTCTTTCTTTCTTTCTTTCTTTCTTTCTTTCTTTCTTTCTTTCTTTCTTTCTTTCTTTCTTTCTTTCTTTCTTTCTTCTACATCTGCAGCATTAACATTAACACCCTGGGTCATCATCACCTGCAAAGAATGTAAGACTCTATCATTGGTAATAGATTTGAGCTGACTCATTTAGTAACTTGCTCCAAGGTGGTCGGCTATAGAGGGACAGCCATGGGTTACTAAACATGGGATTTATACAGTGAGAAAGAAGAAATATGCTACACTTAAGAGTCTGCAGAGGACTCTGCTTTTTCTGTTCCTCTTCCCTCCGCCCTCCACCGGCAGACTGCTTGATCTCCTGCATGTGGGCCTCTGACATCGCCGGTGTTAAAGGCAATTATAAAGATCACTGTTGTCGGTGTATTTCACCTATTCCCCATATTTTTACTTCCTCGCAGTGATGAATAAATTAATCCCATTAATACATAATTAAGTTTTCAATTGGGAGAGGAGGGGAAAGCCAATTTACTGTTCAGTGTTGGCTTTCCTTTGGATCATGTGATTTTAATTTTTTCCGTATGACCAGGTGACTGGGTGGCTGTGTGTGGGGGTGAGGGTAGGAGGGCCAGGAAGGGAGACTCAAATGTGCAGATTAATTTTATTCTTTAACCTTCCTAATGTGTCTGCTTGCTTGCATCGAATTGCAGACAGCAGATCATCGCTTGATTTATAGTAGTGACCGCTGCCTGCATCTCTCAGGCTAATGACACATACACTAAAGTCATTGATTTGTATGAATAGCCTCCGTTCCCCATTTATCACAATTTAATGTAAGAGTTTGCAATGCATAAAAAAAATCGCATGCGAAGCCTGGACCCACAGGCCTGGCTGCTTAGCAGTTATGAATCATTTGCTGCCTTGTAATATATAGACTGTTCTTTTCCAGAAAAATGCCCTGTAAGGTCATACTTCCTTACAGAACATCTCAACAATTAAACGCCCATAGTAGATGTTTTAAGACAAAGCACATATGGAACACAAGCGAGGAAAACCTTTGCAGGCTCCTGCGCTCTCTGTTGCTCGCTCTCCCCCAGTTTTAGCAGGTCGTTCATCCCTCTGGTGTGAGCAGAGGTGAGCCTGCTGACTTCACTCAGGTCTTCCTTGCTTATCGAAGCTGTAATTTTGGCCCATAAACTTTATTGATTTGCCTTTGAACTTCACGACACTGTAATAAGGACACCAGGCAAACGCCAAGAGGATGTGCAGACTCTCTCCAGAGTCGGCCAATCACCTCTCTTCTGCAGATCATCTTTTTAACATTAATACTGCGATCTGCAGTTCCAGGGACATGAATTGGGTTGCAGGATTGCAAGTTTTTGGAGGGCCATCTCAGGATTTCTGAAGATGAGTTACACCAGAGAAGACACTTACCCCATGGAGCTTGGTGTTCCAGAAGTTCAGGAGTGTCATAATGACAAAATAATGTCATACTTGACTTCCTCCATCTTTTAAGGCAATAGGCCTTCCTCCAGACAAACTCTGTTTGGCAATCTTTGACCCTCATCAAGAACAGTTGCCCCATGTTCCTGCCTTGGGTATCCTTTCTTAAGAATAAAGGTGGGATATAAATCAAATTAAATAAATAAGTAAATAAATAAATAAGTAGTGTTGCCAGCAAGCAAACATGATCATCCACATGTGCACAAGGTGACTGATGTCCACTTTATTCTGACTTCAAGCCAATCATAAATCATTTGGAACCTCCAGTAGAGCAACAGCTGAACTGATGGATTTGGGGTTCATCCATTTGCTGCCACTCCAAGGCTGCCTATGTGTGCCACTCCAAGAAGCTATTTCATGTTGTTGCATTGCAACACCAGTCTTGTTTAATAGGCATGTTTTGAATTTGTGCCATAGAATCTAAGGAAGCCGTAATCTGGCTAAACTAGAAATGGTCAAATCTAGCTATATCTGAGTTAGTCTCTCCTTGTGTAGCCCTACTTCATCTGATACACCCCCCCCCCCAAAAAAAATCACTTTTTAGTCATGCTTGAGTGGGAAAAACAGACTACACAAACCTCTAGTGCAGTATTTCTCATAGTGGGGGTCGGGACCCCTTTTGCGGTCACCTAGAGCTTTCCTGGGGGTCGCCTAAAGACCCCTGGTCAGGGGGCCAGGTCAGGCTTGCCAGACCTCCAGCTGTAGCTGCGCGCACACTGAGGCTGACTGACAGCCTCAGGGCCCAATCCTATGCATGCCTACACTGAAATAAATCCCATTATAGTCAGGGGGCCTTTACTCCCATGTAAATGTGGATAGGATTGCAGCCTCAGGCCCAATCCTATGCATGCCTACTCTGAAATGAATCCCATTGTGTTCAATGTGTGCATAGAACACACATTTCATTTGTAACCATGAAAATACATCCTGCATATCGGATATTTACATTATGATTCATAACAGTAGCAAAATTACAGTTATAAAGTAGCAACAAAAATAATTTTATGGTTGGGGTCCCCACAGCATGAGGAAATTATAAAGCGGTCACAGTGTTAGGAAGACTGAGAACCACCGCTCTTGTGCTTAATATTTTAGAGAATATTTGTAACTGTTAGATCAGGGATCTACAGAAATATAACAATATTCATAAGAAATAAAGAATATTTGTAACTGTTAGACATAAGAGGATGGGACTAGATGACCTATTAAGTCCCTTCCAACTCTTTGATTCTGTGATTCTATAAGACTGGCTGATGTGGCCCCCAAATGCAATGTCTATTCCTCCTGTTATAATTGGGCTCTCCCACATCTTGAAATTATGTATAAGATTTGCACATTTTCCCTTCTGTCATTTGCAGCTCATGAGTTTCTATGCGAACATAAAGTGCATATTGCTGGCCATGGGCCACTTAATGGCATCACTCCTTGCTTAATTGAATCTGAATCTGATATCACTTCCCGCCCTCAGGAGGCACATGAATGCTATTTGGCCCACTGTATGAAACAGGTTTGACACCCTTGACCGTTATATACTTTTATAGTATTGCAAGATTGACAGTGTTGTATCTATTCCTTAATGTTTATTTATGCATTTCATTTGCTTTTTGCAACTTCTTCTCCTGCTGCTTTGAGAGGTATATATTGGCCATGCAGATGTGAAAATTATCCAATTAAATATAACAATTCAGTGAGTGACTGCTGTCCTTTAATGTTATATTTTTAAGAAGCCCTGGCTGCCCCTTTAGCTATATTGCATGCCTTTCTGCTTTATCTTTTATTTCCCTTCCAATATATGTAAGGGGTGAAAAAAAGCCTGAGCAAAACTGTCGCAGCCACGACGTGACCTCAGAAATATCCAGTGTTATTTCCCATAGTGAGAATGTTTAGTGAGACAGAGGAAATTAAAAATTGTAGCTGCTTGCCATTGATCTTGGGATGGCGTAATAACAACCATCTGTAACGCACATGCAGACCTTGTCTGAAAGTCAGTACAGATGTAACATAAGAAGGATTAGTAGATGCAGAGAGCTCTGGGACACCCTGGGATTTGTCTGTGGCCTTTTGTAGTTCACATGCTCCCCTCGGAGCTCGTTGTGTGTAATAATCATTTTATGTTACAATTACGCATACTTCCTGGCCGGAACTCAATGTTATGGCACAAATTCAGCTGCCACCTTCTCTCTCTCTCTCTGTCTGTCTTGCAATCTAGGCATGGGGCACAGAAAGAATGCTTCCAATTTTTTTTAATTTGTAACCTAGCATTGGGCATGCAAAGATAATCACAAGATGGACCAAGATCTTTTGACACCCATGAACATAAAAACATAAAGGAAGCCCCACTGGAGGATGCCAAAGGCTCATGTAGCCCAGCTTCTTGCATCTCACAGTGGTCCACCAAATGCCCACCAGCAGAGATGGTGCCAAATGCTACCATCCCGCCCGTTATTTCATTTTACACTTTACTGCCTATCCCTTTAGGCGCTCAGGCTGGTGTACGTGGTACTTCATGTATTGTATTGTATTGGCATCCATCAGTACTGAAAGACTATGGCATTGTGCTTGACGCTGCATACAAAGCACAAAGGCATGGGTAGATTAATATGGAGGATAGGCTGTTACCCAAGCAGCAAATCCCCCCTCTCCACACCACTGAAATAGTCCAGTGGAATGACAGAACTAATACGATTGGTTCCAGCTGCACTGCAGAGCTGGGCTTAAGGACAGGCGCTCACCCTGTCCTGTGGAACCTAGGTCTCGAACCCTGGCCTTCTTTTTAACAGGCACTGTCCTTCGGTCCTCACAACAACCCTATGAGGTAGGCTGTGAGTGTGACTGGCACAAAGTCACCCCAGAAGCTTCATGGCTCAGCAGAAATTTGAACCTGGATCTTTCAAGTCTGACTCCTTAAGAGGTCCCATATTCTGGTCCTACCACTCAATGGATTTTTTCAAAGGAAGCTTTCTCCTTCATGCCTGCTCTAGCCCACTACTCTCTGCACATCATGTTCTACATGCTAAAATCCATTCTTTGTCTTCTTCATTTGATGTATTTATTTTAGTGTATAGCATATTTAGTTGATATTCAGCCTGAACTGAGTCTATATTTCTTTTTTTTGGGGGGGGGGGTACCATTTTGAGGGGGCATATCCACCACTGTTATGCTTCTTTTGTTTAGGTAGCCCTAGGTGTGTGCATGTATGCGTGTAGTAAGACTGTATCATGCTCATCAGAGGCTGATATGTAGAATTTAGGATGATGTTAGGAAGTTACAGTGTAGTCTCAGCATCAGCAACCCCTCCTTCTTTTGCTTACTATCTAGCTGAATGAGGAATCCTATGGGATCCAGAAGTTTGCTTTCAATATTTTGTTACTTTTTTGATTAGTTCTAATAAAGCCACTCTTTGACTTTGGAATATGTTAAACTGTTTATTCATGTATGAAAGGCAGGCAAGGATTAGGTTGGGGACTGTGGAAAGCAAGCGAGTGAATTCTGTGCTATTACGAGGGACACACTACCTTATGCACTGACATTTATGCATATTTTATGCACCTGTTTACTCTGCCAGTCACTAGGAAAGTATAGTTACTGTACATTAGTAGCTGCCATATCACAGGGCATCAGTCCCACCTCCTAGCAAGCATCTCCAAATGTGCTGCTCAAAAACCCAGAGAGAGCCTATCCCATCCAGAGGCATCTCATATGCATGCATAAATATGTAAGCTGGGAATTATTTTCCCCCCACTCCGCTTGTGCGTTCTTAGAAACAGAACTGCCCTTAAGCAACGTGTGAAAATAAATGTTTAAAAAGTAAAGGTGGGTTTGATATTTCATGTTCCCTCCCTGGCAAGTTTTGAGCTTTTGCACTACAACATAAACAGAGTAGCAGGAGCAAAAAAAGGGGGGATTTTTTTTGCACACAGAATCCTGTTATCCTTTGCTCTTCTTATCCACCCACATAAAGGAAGTGTCAACAAATCCATGCTTACCAGGTATGTTTCAGGGATCGGGGGACTGAATACTAAAATATAATATAGTCTGACTCCATTATCAGTTGATCCAGCATCCTCAGACTTGTCTCACGATGGATGCCAGTAGATATGGGGATAGGTTTAAATGCTTTGGGTAAAAAAAAAAAAACCTTGAAAATAAGATTTGACAAGGAAAAGGGAGAAACACCAATTTTTTTTTTCTCAAGGCACATACACTGGACACACTGGACCCATGGACTCAATTATCCATGGGAGGTTCTGTTCTGGAACCCCCATAGAAACTTAGACCCTACCTACATATTCCAGCACATATTAGGATTGTGCTCTTAAGTAAATTTGAGTTACGGGTCCTTGAGCAAAAATGCACAAAATGGGAAGATGATGGTGGAGCTGTAAGTGAACAAGAACACACACACACACACACACACACACACACACACACACACAAATTCACAAAAGAAAGAGGGACGTGACTCTAGACACTTTTGGAGGGGTGTTACTGGCTCTGAATTGAGAACACCTGCTTGACTCAAGTCAGTTGTCAATCTCTGCTTCCTAGGCTATCCACACTGGCTTTAGGATATCAAGGGGTGAATATATTATCCCCACGGTCAAGGGTGCCCTTGATCTTCGGTGCTATCAGATGATTAGTAACCTCAATGTTTTCAGATGGCCACTTAATCCATTGATAATGCATCAGGTCCAATAAAATGCCTTTCAATGCATTACAAGTCAGCTTGGCTGTCAGACAGCCCAATTCTATCCTCTTCAGTCTAGTTGGCCTGCACTGTATCTAGAACAGGGTTGGGTCTGGCTGCAGCACACACAACCTGGGGAAATGATCCTCTTACCCTGGGTACATGGCAGCAACACAACTGGAGTTGTTTGGATCTGCACCACCGAAAGAGATGGCACAGATCTGAGCAGCCCAGTGCTAGGCCAAAATACCTACGAGGAGGGTAAGGATCCAGTCTAAGTGCCAGATCTTGGCTCCACTTGCCCTCCTGATCCTGCTGCAAGCTCTTCTAGTTTACTGACCAAGTATTCCCACATGGAAAAGGACCCTAAAGAAACCGTACTATGTATATTGTTTAGAATTAAACCAACCTCTCATTGGCAGCAGTCTCTGGGGTGAGGCTGATTTGATTGTCTCTCCAAAGGCCAAGAACATACCAGAGGGCTTGGGATTGTGTTAATTATTGGAGACAGTTTTAGAAAATCCTATTGTTTGCTTAATGAAATGGGGATTTTTGTCAAGATTCTCCTTCTTGTGCAATTATTTATGCACATTTACTTGCTCTCAAAGGATGTTCAACAGTAGTTATTTGTTTTTAGGTACAAATTATATTTTTAAACTTGGAAACTTTTGTTTTCTCCATTTCAACAAGCAAATCAGGGTTGGGTGCTATTCAACAACACAGCCCCAAAGTTGGATGTGTATTAATTAAGTTGGATGTGTATTAATTAATTAACAAGATTGCTGTCTCAGAAACTCTAACATTCTGTTTGATAGATAGATACATAGATAAATAGATAGATAGATATTAATATATTAATGTTATTCTCAATAGGTGTCTTAAGTATGCCCCCTTTTAGGAAGAGTGAAAGAAGGGAAAGGCATGTTTAAAATAAATAAAATTAAAATAGCAGACATACCCTACAATCCAGAGTATTTATGAGAGAACGTAAGAGACATTACGTGCACCCATAGTTACTGCACCAGCTAGTGAAAACCTATGGGAAATTCATATTGCAATCCAGAATAAATTGTTCTTACACCAGAGCAAGGACTCCCTGTAGTTACTCTGGATTGCACCCATAATTTACTCTGGCTGGAATTTCATGCTAGTGATGTTGGATCAGGATTTGCAGGTATATAAAATATGTGTGGGGCTCACCTTTTTCATTGTCCTAAATCTTTTGGTGTCTAATAATAATAATAATAATAATAATAATAATAATAATAATAATAATAATAACAACAGTAGTAGTAGTAGTAGTAGTAGTAGTAGTAGTAGTAGTAGTAGTAGTAATAAACTTTATTTATATCCTGCCTTTCTCCTGGAGGGACTAAAGGTGGCTTACAAAACAATCCATAAAAATGTCAACAATGAGCGCAATCCTAATCATGTCTACTCAAAAGTTAGCCCCAATTGTGTCCAATGGGTCTTACTCCCAGGAAAGTGTCTTTAGGATTGCAGCAAATAAAATCCAATTCATTAAAACAGGCATTTTAAAAACTGTAAATATTAAACATCTACATTAAAACATTGATTAAAACCATAATAAAAGAGTTGTGCAGTAGAAGTAGCCAGACTTTAAAAAAAAACCAGGGAAATGTGTTTCCCCATCAGCATGGCTGATTCCTTATCTTGTGTTTCCTTAAAATAAAAGTTGATCTTAATCTTCATTGATGCCTCTTGCCCTGGCTTTCTTGCAGAGTATTAAGGATTCTTCCCCAGGCTCTGCCCCAGAAAGTCAAGATAACCAGTAACAAGATCCTAGAGGACGCAGTGACCACCAAACGCTGATGCCACAGTCAAGTAGGTGGAAGACAGGAAGAATCTCATTTATCACTTCACTAGACAAGAAAGATTATCACCCCCCCAAATCTGGTGTAACCTTTGAATGCTAACTTGTTGGGAGATACAAGTTAAGGTCTTGGGGTTATAGGTTTCATTGTGAAAGTGGCCAAGCCATTAGATAGAGTTTGCATGCCCCAAAGAATGCTCATCTTGATTTCATATTAAATATGGAAAAGTCACTAACCGACTGACTCACTCACTGACTTACTCAATCTTCAATGGCCAGCCAAAACCACTGGGCCTAGAAGTGTGGAATTTGGGGAGGGTGTTCCTTCTGTGCTGGAGGCACCCACTAAAAACCGGTTTTTGGAAATTCCAACCAGGAGGGAGGGAGTGAAATGGGGCGCAATGTGTTTTCCTCCCTATACTTTGCATTGAAGAATCCCTGACTGACGGATGCTCTGCCCCAACCCCTGGACCTAGAAGTGGGAAATTTGGATAATGTGTTCCTTCTTTACATCAACAACCACCAAGAACCAATGTTGAGAAATTTAACCATTAAGGGGCTGAAAAGAGGTGAAATGTTTTTGGCCTATACTTAACACTGAGAACTGATTGATCCATCATCCAGCCAATTTGGTGTATGGTGCCTGATGCACTGAGAGGGAGAGTTCACTGGGGGGGGGGGGGTGGTATGCAAGTGGGGATGGTGCGCAAGGGGGGATGGTGCACATTGGGGGATGGTGTGAATGTGAGTGCACAAGGGGAACAGTGCACATGAGGGGATGTTGCATTAGGGATGTTGTGCAGGGGGATGTCATGCATGTGCTGGATGGTGCGCATGGGGGAATGTTGCGGATGTGGGGTTGATGCACATGAGGGTTTGATGTGCATGATGGATATTGCGCATGTGGAGTTGATGCTCATGGGGGATGATGCACATGGGGGGGTTGATGCACATAGGGGATGATGTACATGGGGGATTGGTCTGCATGGGAGTGTTGATTCACATGTTGGTTGATGCGTATGGGATGCTGAAGCGCATGCAAGGTTGATGCTGATGGGCAGATGATGCGCATAGGGGTTGATGCACATGGGGTTGTTGTGCATGGGAGTGATGCGCATGGGGTGTATGCAATTGGGGTTGGCGTACAGGGGTTATTTTACTCCCACAACACAGGCACATTTTGCTAGTATGTGTGTGTGTGTGTGTGTGTGTGTGTGTGTATAAAATTGAAGTCACTGACTGACTCACTCACTCACTCACTCATCAATGAGGCATATCAAGGATATGCCAGCTCAGTGTCAACAGTCCTGGTGCCTCATGCCTGGTGTCTGGCAGGGATGCCTGCTCCTGGTAGCGCCCAGTGTCCAGTGGAACTTGATGATGTCCTCTACCTGCTGATGCCATGTGATGCATGATATTGATGCGCAGAGTCCAGTGAGGCCAAGCTCCTTGTGGTGCTTTCTGCTGGTGGTAAACAGTACCTGCTGGTGCATGGTGGAAATGCCCAGTGTCCAGTGGTGTCTGCTGCCCACTGCTCAGTGGTGTCTGGTGGTACCCACTGCACACTGGTGCATGGTAGTGCCTGGTGGTGTCCACTGCCCATTGCTTAGTGGTGCCTGCTGGTGCCTGCTGGTGCCCACCAGTGCCCAGTGTCTCCAATGGAAAGTGCTTGCCATGCACTTGAAATGTCTGAGCTAAGGAATGTGGAAGAATAATCTGTTTATATACAGCCTGAGACCATATTAATCTGATACCAAAAATGTCTGGTAAGTGCACAGTTACAGCTTCAACAACTGAAATTTGAAAAAGAGAAAGAAAATGGAAAATGGGGCAATTTCTTCTCTTGTAGGACAAGATGGTATCATTGATCCTAGGATATGGAGCAGCAAAGGAATGTACAGGCTTTCATGTGCAGTGGAGCTCATCATTCATTAACTTGACACCATATTTAAAGTTTGCAAATGATTAAAATGGTTTAAATGTCCATAATTTTCTTCTCAGTTTCCCCCCACAAAACATTCAGTGGATGTAGTTTGGTTGAAATATGTGTGTGTATCATATTTTCACATGTCAGTGCTTATTAAGTCTCTTGGCCTTTATTATTTTTAAAAGATTTCTGTTCTTTTTTCTGCTTTAATATTATTTTGATGCTTTGTTTAATAGAAAAAAACTCCACCAAAACATTCACTGAGGCTTTGTTTCTTAATGTTTTCCTTTTCTTAGGTCAGTTGGCATAAATAGGAATAGGAAAATGGAATTTTCAGCCCAAAGTCTGATAAGAATTAATGGTTTATCCACTACTGATAATGAGCACAGTCCTAACCATGTCTACTCAAAAGTAAGCCCCATTGTGTCTAATGGGTCTTACTCCCAGGAAAGTGTCTTTAGGATTGCAGCAGAAGAGAGATTGTATGGAGGCAAATCTATAACAGAATCCTATATGTCTTCTCATTAGTAAGTCTCATTGAGTTTATGGGGAATTACTCCCCGGTAAATATGAATAGGCTTTATCCTTAGTAAGAAAAACTTGTTTCTATTTCGATATACTTTGTTATAGGTTCTGTTCTTTTAAGGGATTGAGCAGTGAGACGGGAGGCAAGTGGTACCTAAGCCAAGGACTAAAAAGGGGGCCCAGGAGCCAAATTCTGTTTCTAAAGAAAAAGGAATGTCCCCCTTTCCCCACCAAAAATACTTTGTACCAACTGATGAAAAACTGATGATTTAGCACAAATCTAGATTTAGGCTGCAATCCTAAACACACTTTCCTGGGAGTAAGACCCATTGACTATATGGGACTTACTTCTGAGTAGACAGGGTTAGGATTGCACCCTTAATCTAATTTAATGCAAATTTGGGGCTGTTGCTCCACCAGCCTGGATCAAGGGGAAACCTGTCAGCTTACCCCACATAATGCAACAGCCGTTCCAGTGGGTCAACTCAATCTGTGCCACCTTAAAAAGTGGCATAGATCTGACCTATCCAGGACTAGTGTTGGCTACCAGAAATGGGGCTAGGATCTGGCTCAAGTGCCAGATCCTGCCTCTGCCTATAGAGGTGCTGATGTTAGATTTGCTAGTGACAAATCCTGAGCTTAATGCATCTTTGATCTGTCATGTTTTCTAACAGCATTGTGGAGGAGAGCATCATGGCAGCACATTCCAGATTTTGAACACTGGAGGATATTAATCTGCGGGAACCCAGTTCTTTATGCTGTGATTCCTGTCCCCGTTGCAGGCTGATGATGTGTGAATATTCTTCTGGGCTGTTATACAACACAGTTCCTATTTCACTGTCTGCAGTTACATTTGGTTAAGTACAATATGAACATCCTCTCAATTAACAGAGTACCTTTAGGGCTTTCCTTTGCCAACTCTTCCAGCTCGCTTGTCCATACTGTCATCGGCACCTAATCAACTAATGATGGCAGAAAATGAGGAAGGCCATTCCCAATAAATCCAGCAGATAGTAATTTTTCTCTTTTAATGTCCTTCTTTTTTTCTCTCCTCCCCACCCTACACACTTTCCTTCTTCCTACTGCACACCGCAGTAAATTAATGTCATTGCAGTTATTACAGTCGTCCTGCTGTGGCACGTATTCAAGAGACAATCCGTGAATATTTTACCTCAGCATTTATTTGTCCATAAAACTAAAATGGGATTTATTGCGGTCCTCTTTGGGTTGAGGACTTTAATGTGGACAGCAGTTGTGACAACTCATTGTCTCTGGCGCAGGTATCGATGGTAGGAACAGAGGTTTTTTTGAAGTGTGCCACAAATGCATAGCTCAACGGGTCTTTGCCACAGGTTCAGAATTCTCAAGTGCGCCATTGCCATTCACTTGCTCCCATATAGAAAAACAAAATAACAGCAGATGGGATTCTTTGAGAAACTTTTTTTTAAGTTATGGATCCAGGTCTTCCCACTGGTTTTGTGAAGATGACACTTTAGCAGTGCAATCCTAGCTTGTGCTCAAACAGGCAGGTCAGTGTGACTGTTCTGTATCCAGTGCAAGTTTCCACAACAAATGAGTTGACATATGACAAGGGCAGGAGACCAGTGGAAATGTTTCCCCTTGCAATCCCAATGGGGCTACTCAGTTCTGTGCCATCTCAACCACAGACACAAATCTGAGCAATGCCTGGGAACAGAGTTAGGATCTGGATCTGCCCCCTCCCACTCCACGCATGTCCACCCACAGTCCATTCATCCCCTGCATAATTTTGTAATTCTTAATTAAGTCCCCGTCAACTGCCTTTTTTCTTGACTGAAGATCTTCAGATATGTAGCCTTTCATTATAAGGAGGACAATAATTATTTGGTTGATCTCTTCTGCATTTTTTCTAGTTCCACTATGTACTTTTTAAGATGTAGGTGCCAGAACTGAATGCAATACTCCACAAGTCTGGGATTAGCCAGAGATGCTCCACATCAGCCTCTTTTCACTTGCATATGAAATTAACGCACTTGAAGTTACATCAAGGTACAAACTAGAAGCTTACTGGTCAAAGAAGCCATTCTACCAGACAGGCTAACCCCCAAATCCAGAGTATCCATGGGAGCACGTAAAAGACTTTACGTGCACCCGTAGTTAATGCGTCACCTAGTGAAAACCTATGGGAAATTCATATTGGAATCCAGAGTAAGTTGTTCTTACACTGGAGCAAGGACTCCCCATAGTTACTCTGGATTTTGCCCTTGGTCAGTTACAAACACACACAAACCTGTCGCTTGATTCCCGATTCCATGATAGCAGCTCAATGGAATCATGGACCAGATTCCATCATGTAGCAGATCCCATGATAGCTAAATGGAAAAATAAATGTGAAAACCAGTTCTAACCATTTTCAAAGAGGTGATCCAGTTAGATATTGACTAATGAATTAAAAAATTAGAGTCATAAAAATTGGTGGAGGATTGGGATGAGTGTTGGTTTAAAAAAAAGAATTGATTGTGTGATGGACTCCAACTTCAGAACGAGCTCCCAGTGTTTGTTCGCTGGTGATGAATCCAGGCAGAGCTTCGACAGCATCCTTTGGAATATTCATATCTTTCAACTCTCTGTAAATTTCAGTGAATATTAAAATTTCTGCGCTATAATTAGGTCTTTTTTGGTAGCTTTGGAGGTGCTTTCTGCATGTTAGTGGTGTGTGAGTCTCTCCGGGGAAGCGCAAGGCCAGCCATGGGTGCACACTCTCCCCTTTTGTGTTGTAGAATTTGGTTCTTTGCTATTGCTTGCTATGGGCACAATCCACAGTAACTACGGGGAGTCCTTGCTCCGGTGTAAGAAATTTACTCTGGATCGCAATATGAATTTCCCATAGGTTTTCACTAGATGGTGCCATAACTACGTCGACGTCAATGTCTCTTACGTGCTCCCATAGTTACTCTGGATTGTAGGGTTAGTCTAAAGACTTCTTAGGTCTGGTGGCTGCAAGAAGTCATAAGTGATGTTGGATAGGATTTGTGAATATTTGTCTGATATAATTTGCAGTTTGTTCTGGCTTCACTGCCACTTCATTCCACAAGAGTGTGTCTGTGTGTGTGTGTGTGTGTGTGTGTGTGTGTGTGGTCTTTACTAAGATATTTTGTATCCGCGAACTGAAGCAATTTTTTGCTCTTTTTCCTGTTTCAGACATTTTGTTATTAATTTCATGTAACTGCAGAACATAAACAATAACAACACGTAAAGAGACAAGATGTACAGATACAGTATGAAAATCCAATAGCACTAGATTTCTCGTTAACATACAGTCATTATAAATTGATAACAAATTCAGGATGTTAAATAATAATTAGCCAGTTATTTCAATAAGAGAATATCTATTAATAAACATTGACATTGTATCACAGTAACATCTTGTAGGATTAAAGTTTAAGAAAAGTAAATGTCCTTTATGAAAGAGCATAAATGTTAAGTGTGTAATCTTAAAGGCACTTCCCTGGGAGTAAGGCCCATGGAACTTACTTCTGAGTAGATAGGCCTAGGGTGTCAGTGGAAGGCTACAATACCATACACAGTTCCATCAAAGCAAACCCCATTGCAGCAAGTGGGATTTGCTTCTGAATAAATAAGCATTTGAGAATAAAACCTTTAAAACAAGACAGTTCAATTTATAATAACAGCATGAGTTCAGTTTCCTAAAACCAAATTGTGTTTGGTATCCCAACATATTCTAAAATCCAAGGCAGTAATATTTTAAGAGTCCAATCCTAACCAATTTAGGCCAGCCTAACTCACCTGGCATGTTTTCCCATGGTGGGGTGGGAACATCAGTGTATGCCTGTGCACTGGCCTGACCCTTCTGAGAGTGGGGCAGGAGTGCCTTATGGCATTTTTTGTCACCCCCAGGCCAGCACAAGACTTGTGCCAACCTAACTGGAGGTTGCAGCCTAAGGTTACCTCTGTGACTCCGCTGGTTGTGCAGAGTACTAGTACTTATTTATTTAGGGTGCAATCCTAACCAATTTAGGCCGTTACAAATCACCAATGTTCCTGTTGCTGCAGTGGAGTGGGGAGGCTGGCACATGTCTGTGAACTGACCTAACCCCACAGAAGTGGCACAGAAATGCCGTATCACACTTTTGCAAACTTCCAGTCCAGCATGAGACTTGTGCAGACTTGTGCTGGCCAAACCAAGGGTTAGGCTGTCAATATATTAATATCAATTTTTTTAAAAAGTCTGTATTCCTTCTGCAACCGAACATACTTTACAATCTTATATGTAGATCTTAGATCTTACAGACTCGGAGTGCTTACTGGGTCTTTTGCCTGTGATTTCTGCTTAGGTATAACAAAATATTGGACAACGAAGATAGAAAACCAATAGAAAGGGGGGGGGGAAGATATAACAAATTGCTTAGGATGACTCTGGTATGTAATTACTTACATTTTTTAACTAACTACTATATAAACCATGCTTTTAACAAGGCAAATTGGTCACTGGAAGACAGATTCTGTTTAAAGAAAGAACTTCAATTTACTTACACGGTGATAATTGAAAACTTTGGGGGGTTGTGTTGTTTTTGGTTTTTGTTCTTTTTTTTTTTTGCTGCGTCGCAGTCAATTTTCACTGAGCTCACATTCTGAATGTGTGATTAATCGTATGTATGTTGGGCTTGCCAATAAATACCAAAACCTTAAAACTCTTAACAACTTCCTTGTTTTGTGTGGTCAGTTCCAAATAGCTAAACAACCAGCAATTGTCAATGTATGCAGAGATCAATGCTCCGGGGTCTCTGCATAAGATTGATTTCGCTCTCGGAGGACTTCATCGCGCTCATCAACAGAAACACTTTGTCCTCCCTAAATAATCCAATCGAATGCCATCCTCTTGTAGAGCTGGGAGAGATCTAAACCATTTGGATTAATCTCTGCTGGAGAGGTGGCCTCAGAGGGTTCTCATTTCAGTGATCTGCAACTTTACAAATATACCCCAAAGGGAAAGTATCTTGATCTGCAGGCAGGTGAAACAATTAAGCTGAGCTTGATCATCAAGAAACTTGGCATGTAGAAACAGTTCAAAAAGAAGCAGTTGTCCATGGAGGGTGGGAGGGTACAGAAAAGTCTTAACCCCTCCAACACAGATATTTGCTGCTATGTTAAGAATTTGTACGTACTTTTTGATTTCATAGTGTATCCACTAAACAAAAAAAGTGAACAAAGATATACTGTTAACAATGGGATTTCCTTTCTTCCTCTTTTCTACACGGCCTTTTGTGCCCCCCAGAAAGTTAGTCCTGGGGGTTAGGGATCTCTTGCAAATTCTATAGAAGGTAGTGGTGACTAGCTTGAGCTGAGAGAAGGGGGCACATACCCTACAATCCAGAGTAACTACGGGAGCACTTAAGAGACATTACATGCACCTGTAGGTACTGCACCTCCTAGTGAAAACCTATGGGAAATTCATATTGCAATCCGGAGCAAATCGTTCTTACACTGGAGCAAGGACTCCCCGTTGTTATTCTGGATTGCACCCTTAGTTGTCCACTGAGATCTGTCTCATGGATTCAAAAGACCATGGATGGTATTTTGAATCTAACCGCCAAATCCAGAGTAACTACGGGAGCACGTAAGAGACTTTACGTACACTCATAGTTACTGCACTACTTAGTGAAAACTTATGGGAAATTCATATTGGAATCCAGAGTAAGTTGTTCTTACACTGGAGCAAGCACTCCCCGTAGTTACTTTGGATTTTGCCCTGAGTCAAAGAGTTACTCAAGAGGTGCTGTGGCCTTGCAAAGAAGCTAGCACATGGACTTCTGGCACATTTGTGACAACCCCAGTCCAGACCTCTGGACTTCTGCCGATCTAACACACACACACACACACACACACACACACACACACAGAGAGAGAGAGAGAGAGAGAGAGAGAGAGAGAGAGAGAGAGAGAGAGAGAGAGAATTTCACTGTGATTCATTGGAAAGCTTATGCAGCTCAACTCACAGCTTGTTTGTTCAGGTCCTATGCATCTAATAGGATTTACTCTCAGGTAAGTGTATATCGGATTGCAGCCTTAAGATCTTAACATCTTGGAAAAAATAGAGGCTGTATTATAAACAATAAGGGAGGTGGAAGAGACTGTGTTCTTTTGGAACCTAAAAATAGATTGAAAGGGACTTACCGACCACTCTCAAGAGTATGTATGGATTTCCTGCTGACATTAGATCCTCTGAATTGAATGTCAGACTTGCAGAGAACAGTTTTTTTTTTTGAAAGAACCATACTGTTATCATTATTAGAAGGGCAAGAAGAATGAAATATCATGGTAATCATTAGAAAACCATGTACAATATATTTGTACATTATCTTGGGGCAAATACAAGTGTCACATGTTAACAGTAACTAGAATGCAGTAGTGTAGAGGCAAAGTGATGTCCAATTCGGATAACCGTATCTCTGTTCCAGCATTGTAATAAGCATGTATAGATGTGCACAGTGCGGTGAAGAGGGCCATAGCTGATGCCAAACCCTGCTGTAGCTTATGAAACCCTTGGCCCCGTCTCTCCATGGACAGCAGTTGCTTGAGCAGACAAATGTGGAAGAGAGTGGGTCTACAGCACATTCATGCTGGCCCATCCATGCTCATGAATGCATGAACAGGGCTAATGACTTCAAGCAGAGATGAGTTCAAGTGATGATGATGGATCCACTCATTTTACTGAAAAATAGAAAGAATAAATGAGGAAGGGGAGTTGTTACGTTTTGCCTTTTGAGCTTTAGGAACCTGTGACTAATTTTGAAAGGGTTTGTATCAGATACACAGGAAAGTGTGTTTTTATATCTCTACAATAAGGCCCCAACATATATTGGATGCCATTCTGAAAGTCTGTCTGAAATGTTTGTATCTTGAAACCGCTGTTTCTTGTCCACTCAGTGCTATTGCCACCCTGCAAACATATTGCATAGCATGTACTAAAAAAAGCAGGCCTCCGTCAGTCTTGGAAGACTATGGTATCGTGCTCGGCGCTGCATACGCTGCATGCGAAGCACGAAAGCCTGGGTTGGATTGTTATGGAGGATAGGCTGTTTCCCAAGCAGCAAATCCCCCCTCTCCACGCCACTGAATTAGTCCAATGGAAAGGCAGAGCCAATACGATTGGATCCAGCTGGTGTCGCAGAGCTGGGCTAAGGACAGGAGCTCACCCTGTCTTGTGTGGCCGACCCGGGTCTCGAACCCTGGCCTGCTGGTTAACAGGCACAGTGCCTTAGCCACTTGCGTACACCACAGCGTGTACTATGGCTGCATGAAAGTGTCTAATCTAGCTGGATTGTTGTGTTAGCACTT
Source organism: Cryptoblepharus egeriae (assembly GCA_030015325.1). Classification (NCBI taxonomy): domain Eukaryota; kingdom Metazoa; phylum Chordata; class Lepidosauria; order Squamata; family Scincidae; genus Cryptoblepharus; species Cryptoblepharus egeriae. The sequence continues at coordinate 34,868,817 of JAREYC010000010.1, read as the reverse complement.
TCACTTCCATAAGTTGAACTTCTGTAACTAAGAGGGATGGTATAATTCTCTTTATTCCATAAGAATAAATCTTCTATAAACTTAAAAAAATTTCCCCAAAAGCCGAGGAGTGCACCCTATTTAGCCTCACAACAACCCTGTGAGGTAGGTAAAACTGAGAGTGACTTGCGAGGCTGATCCACTACCTAGGTAGACTGAAGCAACTACCTCAGGTGGCAGACTGGCAGGGGTCATGCATGCCCTCTGTCAATCAACTTGTTTTCTTTCTGGGCTATACAGAAAGACCACCACAACCACTAGACCATCATTTCATTACAATCTGCAGAGCGAGCAGAAAAGTATGTGTAGTGGAGCAGTGTGTCTTTTTGGAAACTTGTGCAAGATTGGACCATGATGTAAAAGTATGAATAGTGTGATTGTTTGAAAAACCAATTGGTTGCTCTTCTTGGTCCATAGCCCAGTCTTGGATGGACTTTTTCTTCCCATGGATGCTTCACTGATCATGAAATTCCCTCTTCCGTTGCCTTCCTTGACTCTTTAGGCTTAACGTGGGATGTTGGGTGCATACGTTAAAAGGGCGCACACTTAAGCAAACATTGTAACGCTTTTATATCAAAGCGGTCTCTATGAATATTTCATTGTTTGTTAAATTGTATTGCCTATTCTAACATGCTTGTAAAAAAACCCAACCATTAGAGGCCAAGGTGCCCAAGGTAGCGGAATGATGCCTAAGCCTTTTTTGCTTGAAGGTTGTATTGTGTGGCCTGTATTTTTGGAGGTTTTTATTGCGTGTCGTAGAACACAAGTTGCAATAAGAAGAGCAAGCAGCCTCTTCAAATCACTTCAAAGCTATGAATAAAGCATTTGTGCATCTCACCTTAAAGTAACTGCTTTGAAAGCTTAACTGGAAATGTTCTGAGCAGATGACACCTACCATTGGTTCCAAGAAGCACCAAACAAATATCAAACACCATGGGTGCAACTACCAGAATCCAACCAGCAACTTTTTTTTGTGAGGACTCAGGTTCGTTATATAAAAGCAGGTCTCCGTCAGTCTTGGAAGACTATGGTGTCATGCTCAGTGCTGCATACACTGCACGCAAAGCACGAAAGCCTGGGTTGGATTGTTATGGAGGATAGGCTGTTACCCAAGCAGCAAATCCCCCCTCTCCACGCCACTGAATTAGTCCAATGGAAAGGCAGAACCAATACGATTGGATCCAGCTGGCGTCGCAGAGCTGGGCTAAGGACAGGAGCTCACCCTGTCTTGTGGGGCTGACCCGGGTCTCGAACCCTGGCCTGCTGGTTAACAGGCACAGGGTCTTAACCACTTGCACCACCCACAACCCAGATATATACATAATAAATATTCATCTGAACATCTGCACAAAGCTTTGGTCTCCAATGCCTCCTATACCTGTAAAGCCACTATATAGCTAAAGTGGAACCCATTTGCATCTACCAGATAGCTGTTTGTATATATACAGGAACTTACATACTGGGGTCTTTTTAGGGGGAATACTACATTGGAACAGAGTACCAGTACCTGCATGAAAGTCCTGGCACCTCTGTTGTTGAGTTTGGTAGCCCCCAATTAGATACACCTATAATTGCAAATAACAACTTCATGGTGAGTACCTGTGAGTACTGAGAGGTGAGTTCCGGCACCCATGTTATAGAAAAATAGCACTGCATAATTTACTTTATATAATAAAAGCCTTGCAAGCTATCTTGAGCATTTGCAATCCTTTAAATAAATCAATGCTAAGCAAATGGGTTGAAAATTTTAGTTGCTGGGAAGAAACAATGAATTAAATCTGTTTGAATCCATCTATTAAATCAAGAAAAGTTTAAATTTCTTTTTAAAAGTTTATTTCTTGGTGTCAGGAAATAAAACATTGTGAGATTAATTTGCCAACCCCCCCCTTCTCCGAAAAGACTCTCCCCAAAATGGAAGTCATTCTTTATTCCTCCATCTGACCTCCTCCAGGTATAGTTCTGGTTTGACCTATTAGTTTTAAAATGGAACACCTGAAGAAATTGGGGGGGGGGGGGGAGAGAAGGCTTAGTAGTAATGGAACAAAAACGGGGAAATGCAGATGGATTCAGACATTATAGGGATGAGGCTCTATTTGCTGTATGTGGCAAAATCAAATGAGATCTTTTCCTGTCCCTTGCTGTCAACCACAAAAAAATAAAAATGAAAAAGAAAAAAAACCCCAGAGCAATATTATGAAATGGTGCTGGTCTTTATTTGCAGTCGTCTTTTGTGTCCGGTCTTTGAAACGTCGGTTTGTCTGCCTCTTTTTACTGACAAGCCCACAATTTTCAGAAAAGAAAGCTACCATTAATTAAGACAGTGCCAGCTGTAATTTTCTTGGGAAGTAAATTTCTGCACAACTAAAGGTTACAGAGACCTTTTCACTGTCAAAATTTACTACAGCCTGTGAATGTTAATGTTTCTAATGAAGACATGTTCTCTGTCCCTGAACTTAAAAGTACCCTGAGAAGAAGGCAAAGAGGGGAAGAAGGGGGGAAAAACTGTGCTTGACAAATGTATTTGCAGCCTGTGCATTAATGCAGGGTTATGCCTGCTGGTGCATCTTGTAATTATAGTGTTTGGATAGCGTTGTTTTCTAAACAAGGAATATTCCTATAAATCGGAAAACTTTGCACGACGAGCCGGCGTACGGTGGGTGCTTCCTGCCACAAATACAGACAGTGGTTATAATGAGCATTTAACCTGTTAGGCTGGGGAACGTTCGAAACCAACCCTGCCACGGGAATGCTAATCGAGAAGGGAGACTCGTCTGCAGTCGCTCTGTATGGATCAAACGGAAAAATGCTGGGACTTTGGATTTCAAATGATAAAATTCCTTGTCATTTTAAGGGGACTCTTCGGTTGTTGGAATCCAACTTTGGCCAAGTTTCTTGAGTGCACTTGAAAAAAAATTATTGGGGTGCAGTGGGAGGAAGGGTGTATCAACAGTCTGCACCTGTCTGTTTCATTTGGAATACCATGTTTACTCAAATCTAAAGCACCATTTTATCTAATACGTATCATCAAAATACCACATTAACTCAACTCTAATTCACACCCTGATTTTGGAGACTTATATTTGGCTGGAAAAGGCAGGCATTAGATTTGAGTAAATACAGTCTTTTGATTTGCCGCACCATAAAGAAGATATTGTACAGATGGCAACGGTGGAAAAGAGGACAACCAAAATGATCAGGGCTGGAACACCTCCTTAAAAAGAAATGTTAGAACATCTGAGGGTGTTCAAATTGGAAAAGGAGTAATGAATATGATTGAGATTTATAAAATACAAATACCAAAATTGGGTGACCCCAATAAAATTGAGTATTGGTGAGTTAAAATATTTATTTCCCCAGGGTGTAATTAATCTTTAATTTCTTTAAAAGGGAATTGGACAGATTTCTGGAGGAAAAGTCCATCACAGGATATAAGTCATAGTGGGATAGCTTTAACCTTCTGATTTTAGAAGGAGGCTACCCCAAAATGCAGATGCAAGGGAGGGCACTAGAATGCAGGTCTTTTATCTTCTGGTGGGTATCAGGCATCCAGTGGGCCAGGATGAGATGCAGGAAACTGCCCTAGATGGGCTGTTGGCCTGCTCCAGCAGGCCTCTTCTTTCTTATATGGTGTGGACAAAGCATAGTAGGGATTTCTTCTGTGGTGTGGACAAAGGATGTTTTCTTCATCCCTCATAAAACTAGAATCAGAAGTTGTCCAATGAAAGCAAACGGCAGATTTAGGAGGCACTTCTTTGCATGGTACATAGCAATGGTGTAGCTAGGAGCTATAGGTGGTGGCAAGTGCACCAGGTAGCAAGCATGGGGGGTGTGAAACAAGCTGAGCTTAACACTAATGGCTAAAATTATGAGAATGGGGTATGTATTTTTTCATACATTTCAACCATGACTATCATCATGTTATATCATTATATAGGCAACTTAATGCCTCTTGCTCCAGCACAGTTCCCCTAACCAAAAAGGAAACTTTTTAAGAAAAACCCCTGGGATGACATCACTTCTGGTTGTGATATCACTTCTGTGGCAACATCTTAAGCTTTTCACCAGGCTCTGTGTTCATTAGCTACACCACAGGTACTCTGTGGAATTCTGAGCCACAAAATGTGGCGATGGCCACTAGCCTGGATGGTTCTAAAAGGGGATCGGAAAACTTACAGAGCACAAGTCTATCAATTGCTATATGCCATGATGGCAATCTGCTACCCTGGGTTCAGCAGCAATCTGCCTCTGAACATCAGCCACCAATGTTCAAATTTACATAAATTTATTCAAATTTGACATATACATTAATTGATTTTTCTTCGTCCCTTTCCCAGTGATAGAGAGGTGATTTGGCCTTCCTGTCAAAATGTTTGCCCAGCTGACCTACTCTGATTGGGAATATCTTTGGTTTTCAGAGATGGGTCATTCTCCTACTCAGCTTGGACTAAATCAGCACCACCTGCATTCAGAACATGTGCTCTTCCACTGAACTACTTCTCCAGGAAGGATCAAAAACTCCTTGAGAATTTTCTCAAATCTTTACTGAAATGTTTATTTTTAGAAGTTTATCAGATGTGATCCAGAACCTTCAAATTGCCTGGAAACGTCCTTTTCAGTGAAATTCACAGATGACTTTTGATTGATATTTTGGAAATGCGTGTAATCGAGCTAAGCTCTGTCTGCAGTTGGTGTCAGTCTCTTGATATTAATTCAGTCTTATGATGCTTACTTTCTGAAGACAGAGACAATTAACTGAACTGTGGGCAGACTGTTGATATGTGCTGAAACTCTTATGGACCGCGTTGCAATAATAGTAATTATACTGGTTTACTGTCTCTGTGGATTTTGTGGCTTTTCTGTAGTGGCAGAGAAGGGCATTCATTTTTCACAAAGAAAATTTAGCATGATAATTTAGCATGATTGACTTGAGATATTGATAACTCTTGTTAGTCATAGACAGCAACAGAGACAGATATAGCACCTAAAGAATTAGCAACTCAATCCTGCACGTGTCTCCTAGAAAGTACAGTAAATCCCACTGGGTCCAGTTACAGCCAACAAAGCAAGGTAGTGTTTCTTAAAATGTGGGTTTGAACCCATTTTGTGGGTCAAGATTCAGTTTCTGGTAGGTCCTGTAAGCCTCTAATGAAAACATAAGTGATGGAAAGATGAGATAACTCATTACCAGGTAGTGAAATGTGGGCCCAATGTCAAAACTGGCCCAATGTGGCTTGCACTGGGATAGCTCTGGCACTGAATTCACGGTAAGGGCTCACAAATGTGCCTAACAGAACATTAGTGACAGTGAAGTGCCTTGAGGTTATTCATTAGGACCTCCCTTAAATAAATAAATAAATAAATAAATAAATAAATAAATAAATAAATAAATAAATGCATACATACATACATACATACATACATACATACATACATACATACATACATAAATTTCCTTTTTAAAAATCTCCTTTGTATCACATTTGTATCACAACTATTTGTCTTTTACAGTTGCGGGAGAGTTTGAATATCACTTTTGTGGTTCCTTGCCTTGTGTTTGATTTATACTTCAGCTGCAGTAATGACCACTAGCTTCTCATTCTGCCCATCAGCATAAGGTAGTAATTTTCAACCAGTGTGCCATGCTGCAGATAGTCCTCAGCTATGCTGTGGGAATTTGGAGATTGACATTCATTAATAGGACAATTGGGGGACTGGAACAGTCTGGTGTGCCTTGTCAATGGTAAAAACAACTGATGGTGTACCTTGACAATTTCAGTGCCTTGCTGAGTGTGCCGTGAGATGAAAAAGGCTGAAAATCACTCGCATAAGGGAACAGAATAGAGCTGTTCAGAACAGAGCTCAGTAAATATTTATATGGACACCAGGACAATCTATTAAAAGCTATGGATATCTCCTACCAATAGAGATATCAGATCTCATTACCCTTCCAATCCCTTTCCCTAACATGTAAATTGGATTTCATGTGGATGTTCTCTTGGCACCGCAACACACAACTCCTGCTACACCCCTTTCCATCAAGCTGAAATTGCCCATCTTTTGCCTCTTTCCCAATGCATGATCAACAGATCCAAATAATTAGGTATGGGGCACAATCCAGAGTAACTACGTGCACAAGTATGAGACTTTACGTGCACCCGTAGTTACTGTACCACCTAGTGAAAACCTATGGGAAATTCATATTGCAATCCAGAGTAACTTGTTCTTACTCTGGAGCAAGGACTCCCCATAGTTACTCTGGATTTCACCTGAAATCTGCTAATAACCCACTGGGTAAAAAAAATTAAGTTATGCATCAGAACCTTCTAGAGTTATGAAACTTGCTTTATGACTGTGTGGTGAAGTAGATCCTTCCAAATGCATAGGCAAAAAATGGTTCATTAACTTTGACAGCAATACAGTGACAGCTATTGCTGCACAGGGTTTTCCAACCAACATCGTCAGATTCTTTGGATCAATAACTTTGGGATGAACAAAAAGGGAAACTCCCCTACTTTGCAAACTCAAACTCCATAGTGAGGAGATGATGGAGGGAATTCTTGGAAGCATCTGGTGGGAAGCATCTCAATAGGAAATAGAATGATGGACTTTGGTCCAACATAACCAAGACTTCTTGTGCTTCTCACCAACAATGGATGCCTTGTTAGAAGTCTCTGAGATTGGTGAAGAAACTCTCCAAACAGTGGGAAAAGCAGACATAGGGCAAAATCCAGAGTAACTATGGGGAGTCCTTGTTCTGGTGTAAGAACATCTTACGCTGGATTCCAATATGAATTTCCCATAGGTTTTCACTCAGAGGTGCAGTAACTACGGGTGCACATAAAGTCTCTTATGTGCTCCTATAGTTTCTCTGGATTTGGGGGCTAGAAAACCATGTCTACTCAAAAGTAAGCCCCATTCAATGGGTCTTACTCCCAGAAAATGTCGTTAGGATTGCAGCCAAAAGATTGGCTGCAACACAATGGGGCTTACTTTTGAGTAGACATAGATCGGAATGTGCTCAAAGCCTTCAACTAGAATTGCCATGGCATTTTTTCATGGTGGATTTGAAATGTTCTGTTTGGAGAAAACGTCCAAAGAACATTGAAGGAACGAAAGAGCTTGAATATAATCAGAAACAACCAAACAGATCTCAAATAGTTTCACACAACCCTACACACCACTGATATTCCCCATAATATACCTGGGAATTATTACCAAACAGACCCAACAGCAATTCTTAAGTAACATGAAAAAGTGGTATAGAAGGTCAGCAGAACAAAGAATTCCTTCGGGAATCTAGAAAAGGGCACTGTTGAGAGAAAGTTGCAGAAATCACATAAAAGGGCAACATCAGACAGCCTCAGCAACTTGCATCTTGCACATTTAGAGGTATGAAAATTCAACTTAAGAGTCCAAAGACTTTGATGTGCCATTCGGTTTAGACTGTATGTACTTGTGATACTGGCTTGTCTTGTTTTTGTAATGCAGATCTACCCTCCTCATCTCCACAAAAGGCTCTCTGAAATTGGGACTGGCATTTGCCTGCTTTCATTCCGGTTTCCCACATGCAACTTTCCTGCTGGCAAGTTCAATAACCTTCTCTCCTGTACATGGGCAGTAACCCTTAGATGCCCATCCGGATCCAGAGTCCGGAAATGCAAATTTATGCAAATTGGGCTATTTTTAGATGGGCATCTAAGGGTTTGAGCACAATCCTAACCATGTCTACTTAAAAGGAAGCTCCATTGTATTCAATGGGTCTTACTCCCAGGAAGGTGACCTTAGGATGGCAACCTTATTTTCCTATAGAGCAACAATTTTCAACCATTGTGTTGTGGCACGGGTGGTCTTCAGCTGTGCCGTGGGATTTGGGGAATTATTCGCAGAGCAGATGGGTATTTGAACCACCTACCAGGTGCATGGTATGTCTCATTAATGGTTTTAAAAAATTGATGGTGTGCCATGAGATGAAAAAGGTTGAAAATCACAGTTGTAGAAGCTCTCATTTCAAGGTGCCTCTTCAAATGGTGGAACAGGGGCAGGAGCCAGATTGTGGGGCTGCCACGTGGGGTGACCAGATGTTACAACCTCAAAAGAGGAAAAGGTCCCCTGAAATGTAGGGCACCCAAGAAAAATGTAGGGCATGATCAAATAAAACATTCATATATATTGTGTTCATGTGCCTCATCTGACCACTATATTACTTATTAAATGTAAAACTATTAGATATAATTACTGATTACAATAAGGCTATATGCTGCCTGCTCACAAGGAAAAGGAGGAGAATGAAGATTTTTTTTTCCAGGACACAAAGATAGAAAAAATGGACAAGTTCTTGGAAAAGAGAATATATGTTCACCCTGACATCACCACCAGTGGCTCCTCCTCTGGGAAAACCCAGAAGTGAGGTTTAGATATCAAGTGAGATAAAGACATCATGTTGTCACTAGCCTGGCTGCTGGAGTCCACAGGTTCACCAATGCTCCTGTGTCCTCTCATTAACTAAGTGCACAATCCAGAAGTTCACTTGCATTCTCCTGTCAATCACTGGGCTGACCCAACTGCCCAATCACTGTCAATCACTGTCAAGTGACCAGTCAATCACTGGGCTGCCCCAAGATAGGTTGACCTGGGCTGCCCTAACTGGGCCAGCCTAGGCAGTTCAGGAGAGGCATGTTGAGGGCATGTTTAGCATTGCCTAGGGCAGAGCAGTTACTCTGTATCCAGAGCCTGTTTCCAGGGCAGAAATGCCCTCTTCCAGCTCCTCAGAGTTCTGCCACCTCAGGAGCAGGTATAGTAAAGAGTAGACCCATAGGCGTCCGTGATAAGGCCTGAGTTAAGAATGGCAGTGTTGACCAAAAATCTGAGTTCCTGACCAGCCTAGCTGCAACCCCTTCCTCTCAACTTCAGGATAGGGAACAACTACAGCAACCCACTAACCCTGGGGATACAGCAGGCCACTCCAAGCATCCACCCCCCACCAGAGGTATTGCATAATTCCATAAACATGAAATTCTATAGTCACTAACTTATTTCTTAAGACTTCCCATTGAGTGGCTACAGGCTTGGCCCACATGGAAAACTGCATAAAATTAGACGAAACACTGTAAACCAACCCCAGTCTCCATTTCCTGCAACTAGATCATGTACCGGAAACTTTATATATTTCTGCAAATGGATCTAATTTGAATAATATATTCCAAACACAGAATCAGAATATTCTGTGTGCAGAGTGACCTCTGCTGGGTACTCCCAGAATAATAGCAAACAAGTACTTAATTGATGACTAGATCATTCTATCATTCTGACTAGATCAACTGATTAAACCACAAAAAATTAAAATGTAACTGTCCTAAAGAAAACAAACGTAGGGATACTTCTGAAATTTTACTCGTATTAGTTTCTTCTTCTTTTTTGTATTTGACATTACTTGATCTTGTTTCCAAAGCAAAACAAATGTTTAACAAATTTTTCATTTTGTTAATTCCAGTTGTTGTATGAAGCTCTGGGAATGTGTAGTTTGCTATAGCTTTGAGTTCCTTTCATTCATGTCTCCTCCCTCCCTTTTACTAACACGCATGTGTGCATAGATACAACACTGCAACAAAGCAATATTGATATGACCCTATGGGAACAATCCAGAGTAACTACGGGGAGTCCTTGCTCCAGTGTAAGAACAACTTACTCTGGATTGCAATATGAATTTCCCATAGGTTTTCACTAGGCGGTGCAGTAACTACAGGTGCACATAATGTCTCTTACGTGCTCCCATAGTTACTCTGGATTGTAGGGTTAGTTTCCCAAAACACAAACTTCCAACGTTACATCATTAAACACAATAAATATGATGAAACCTTAAGAAATCCTAAGAAATATTTTGTTTGAAAACATTTTATCATTATTGTTCAGTTAATATTAATATTTCTTTTCTAGTGTTCATTTTAAAAAAGCCTTTAAGTAAAGCTGAAAAATAAAGTTTCCCCCAAAGACTGCTTTTGTTGCAGTGTTTTAGCCATGAACATCACCAAGGTAGAAGGAAAACATAAAGGAATAGAAACCTATGGTAAAGTGTGTATGATTTCAATCTGGAGTTCATTCCAGAAATTCTCCTGTTTACATTGGTGCAAGACTAAAGAAATAATAATTGGTGTACCTGATGATTGATGCGGCGTCACACCTAGGCACAACATTGGGGTATAACAAAGACACAGGGCACATGTTGTCTGCCTTGCTCTCTGGGAACCTATTGCCAATAAGTGTAGAACATGCTGGGCTTGGTGGACCAAGGTCCTGACTTGTTTTAAAGCAGATCAATCCACACTATGGTAATCCTCCATTCTGTTGAAGGCTGGGCTGGATGCACATATTTTGAGTCACTGGCTATTGCCCTTCCTCATCCTATGTGTCTTCATATATTTTATTTATTTCCATCCATTTGTATTTGGAAGGACCACACGCTGTGATGTAAAACCTTGCTCTTACAAAGTCCCTTATCAAAACACAATCCCAGTGCAGCCGTTGCCTTCAAAGAATGTAATTATATGCACGCACCATACTTCCCACATGGCTGGAATTTGTTCATCAATTACTTCCTGCCTGGTAATGCAGCGGCTGGAATTAGGCTCGGATGGCAGTTAAATCTGTGGCTATCATCCACTTTATCAAAAGACAATACCTACAGGGAGTCTATTGCCTTTCCTGAAGACCCTTTAATGTATTAGAGAGCACACAAGGGCTACACTGGAGAGCATTCAGTTTTATGCAAGTCTCGCCCACCACTTAGAGGCTGCTTAACTTAAGAGGGTTTGGTTGGACAGGAGTGATGTAGTCTGACCACCGCTTTGGAAAATGTTATAGGATTGACATGTGAAGGAGGGACGCATAAGGGTTAATTGCATTCTGAGTGTGGCACCAAGAGGGCACAGACAACTGGCATAAAAGATGCACTGGTTCTTGGATAGGGTGACCAGATGCCAAACCCAAAATTCCTGAACCTCAAGGCCAAAATTCCTATCCCCAAGCCAATATTCCTACCCACTTAAAAAAAATTTTTTGTTTTTATATTTTTTTTGTTTTTTGGTGGTTTGACCATAACATTTGATAGGAAGGAGATATCTCAAAACCAAATTTTCCATTGGATTCTGCTCTTCAATACGAATCCAATGACAGATGACATGACATATGACATATGACATATGACATGGTACTGCGCACCATCGCAAAGTTCAAAAATGAAGCCAAAATGTAGGACACCCGGACAGGAGGCTAAAAATCCGGACAAATCCGGGTTTTTCCGGTCATGTGGTCACCCTGGTTCTTGGATCACAGTACATCCTTTTGTGCTTGGTGCTCATGTGCACTATATAATTTGTGTGCTGTTGTTCTATAAACTCCAAAAGGAAGAGAACCTGAGAACCACTTTCATCATTCTTATGGACCACCTTATTTCACCTCCCATCCTACCTGACAGCAGTATCTTTAAAAAGGAGATGTTGAGGAAGGAAACCACACAGTAACTGGAAGCCTTTCGGAATGTAAATCATAATCAGTCTTTCCATTTCTTAAATTGGTCATATGGTAGATCCCAGATGGTTTGCTTGCTTACCACATGGCTCTTGAAAAATTGTTTCAATTGTCAACAGATGCTGGAGACAGTTACCGTTTTTGCAGAATTGGAATCCAACACCTGCATTGCGGATCAGTTTCCACTGTGAGTTTTCTTTATAACTCAAATTTGACACACTTTGAATGGTCTCCTTTTGATTACAGATATAGAGTAATGTTCAGTTCCAGCTTAAGTGTTCCTTTCCTTGTTCCAAAAAACCTTTAATGTCACATTGGGTCCACTTCAGACACCTTCAGCCTCTGTACTGGCCAAAGGTGTCACAAATCCAGTGTTTTGAAGCTTTCTGACGTGTTTGTGACACCTGAAAAGTAAGCAGAGCCAATGGAGGGGATTTGAATGTGCGGTGGCAATGCTAGGGAGTACAGGGGGTGCAACTGCACCAGGCTACAACCTTTAGAGGGGCTACAAGCTGAGCTTGACACCAGTGGCTAAAATTGTGAAAAAACGGGCTACATATGAATGATAATTCCATCATGTTCTGTATTGTTGGAAAGGTAATTTAGGGCATAATCCAGAGTAACTATGGGAGCATGTAAGAGACATTACGTGCACCCATAGTTACTGCACCACCTAGTGAAAACCTATGGGAAATTCATATTGCAATATCCAGAGTAACTTGTTCTTACTCCAGAGCAAGGACTCCCCATAGTTACTCAGGATTTCACCCTAAATAAAGAATGCAATGAAACAAACTGTTTTAGAATATTTAAATTCTATCAAATTTTATGGCTGGGGGAACATATCACTTCTGGGGGAACATTTTGAGCTTTGCACCAGGCTACATGATCATTAGCTATGCCACTGTGAATGTGGATCTTCCAGGTTCAAGTCCAACTCCAAAACTTCTACCCCATCCTGGATCTTCATTATAGCAAATATTTCCAAATTCCATTATAAAAGCCATCCAAGAATGGCTGGGAAAGACCAACCCTACAATCCAGAGTAACTACGGGAGCACGTAAGAGACTTTATGTGTACCCATAGTTGTTGCACTACGTAGTGAAAACCTATGGGAAATTCATATTGTAATCCAGAGCAAATTGTTCTTACACCGGAGCAAGGACTCCATGTAGTTACTCTGGATTGCGCCCCAAGAGAACCAGAAGCATCAGAAAAGTATGGTTAAATAGAGTATTGGCTGAAATAGAGTATTGGTCTGAAGACAGTCTTCTTCAGCAGAAGGCAACTTTACATGTTCATACAGATTGCCTGCAAGGCAGTAAGGTGGTACCTTGGTTTACAAGCAAATTTTTTCTGGAAGCATGCATGTAATCCAAAACAATTGTATATCAAAACAAATTTTCCCTTAAGCAATAATGGAAGCTCAAACAATTCATTCCACAACCCAGTATTTTTACAATACTGTAATACAATACAAAATAATAAAATACAAAATAATAAAAAATACAAATATAAAGAAAAATAAAACAAATTAACATGTTTTTAGTTTCTCAGGTCTCTCTTAGGCTGCAATTTACCTCTTTTACACAGACGTGAGCCCCACTGATAGGGCTTACTTTAGAATAGACATGCATAGGCTTGTCTCTCAGGAGAGGCTGAGTGGGTACTAGAGGAGTGCTGAAACTGGCCATATCCCAGGCAGGACTAATTTTCTTTGCTTGTTTATCAAGATATCGCTTGTATATCAAAAATTATTAGGAAATGTTTGCTTGTCTTGCAAAACACTCTTAATCCAAATTACTCTCAATCCAAGGTTTTACTGTACTAGTGACTCCATGTGGGTTGCGTGGCACGCTGTTCTACCCTTCAAAGACATTCACAGAATACAGTCCCTTTCCCATACATCCTTATTAGTGGAATGTATGATTGCAATGCAGTCCCATGCATGTCTGCTCAGAAGGAAAGCCATAGGACCTTACATTTAAGTGTTTATAAGTTTCAGCTCTATAAATTGCAAATATGTATGTATGTATGTATGTATGTATGTATGTATGTATGTATGTATGTATGCATAGGCTATTACCCAACTCTTGTACAATCAATATTTGAGGGATTGCTTGGGTAGATAACACCACATGTCCAACCAAGTTAGTGTTCTGCTGGTTAGATGGGTACAACTTAACATAGCCAAAGGTTCTATTACTGTTACTATTTGTTTCTATTTCTATTATTGAGTAGCCCTACAATCCAGAGTAACTATGGGAGCATGTAAGAGACATTACGTGTACCCGTAGTTACAGCACCACCTAGTGAAAACCTATGGGAAATTCATATTACAATCCAGAACAAATTGTTCTTACAATGGAGCAAGTACTCCCCATAGTTACTCTGGATTGGGCCCTAGGTCTGTTTTCACTTAAATATAAAGGAAAGTTCTGGTATAAGGCTCACCAAACCCTGGCGCATGGGACAGATCAAGAGCTCATCCAAAGGTCTGTGAACAGCTCTGGGCAGTTGCATTTATGATTTCACATCCAAGCAGGATGTGCACCAGAATGTCTGGGCCATAGATATGATTGTGCATGACTGCCCAGAGCATGCCTGTGCCCACATGCCTGAAAAAAGCACCTATAAGGGATAGGCAAGGAGATTTTTTGTGCAGTAGTCTATAGTTTGGAGAAAGGAATAAGAACGACTGCAATAACAAAACACAAAAATAACTTGGAAAAGCTGTCCTCTCTGAAGCATGACATACCAAAGGAAATATATTTTACTGTTGCTCCCCAAAATATATGGGCTTATTTTTCCATGCCACTACTGGGCCCAATTTGAGCTGTTTGTATTGATTTAGAAGTCCACCATGGGGTGAGGCTGCACTGTCTCATGGACGTTTTTTCTTCTGGGAGTTACAGTAGCAGTTCCAGGCATCTGGTACCAGCAGAGCCCCAGTGTCATGAGACCCAAAGGACAAGACTTCTCACAGAACGAAAGAAACCTCAGCTCACTTTCCCAAGAGTCATCATGGGGACTTCTGCCCTACATCCCTTTAGATTGCACAATGCAACCTACTCCGGAAACGTCATGTCTTAGCAAAGGAAAAGCTCAACAGAGTGCAGAAAACTCCCTATAAAACTCACCCTGTGTATAAGCAGACTGGTCAAAGAATTTTCCCCCAGAAATGAATCCAGTTCCCTTTTAATCTAAAGGCATCTAGGCCAAATGTTGTCACCACATAAGTTCTACAGACTGGCAGACTAATTACATGTTGGATAAAGAAATATTTTGTCCTAACAGTTTTGGTTGATGTCCCCTGGTTCTGATGTGTGTGAGAGAAAATAGCATGCCCCTATACACGCTATCCATCCCTTGTAAGTCTTAACCATGCCCCACCTTGGGTGGACATGATCAAGGTTTTTCCTAAATTGGATCCGATGGCTACAATCCAGAGTAACTACAGGACCTTTCACATCGACATAGTTACAATGCCACCTATGGGAAACCTATGGGAAATGCATAGAGCAATCCAGAATAAGTGCCTCTTACGTCTTCCCATAATTACTCTGGATGGTAGGGTCACTTGCTGAAATAAAATATGAACGATTTATACTTTGAACTAACTATTTGAACTACTTTGAACTAACTATTTATACTTTGAACTAACATTAACTAAAAACATGGAGGAGGGAAGCAGCATCACACCTACCTACTGAGTCTTCCTCTGAATTGAATGTGTTCTGCGTAATGCATGAATGTGGCTTTCTGTTAATAACTGTATTTGCGTATTTACTGAGCAGTAATTCTGCTTGATGAGAGTCCCCGAAGCTACACAGAACTACTCATAACTTCCCAGTGATTTTTGCATTAAACAAAAGCTGTGTCTTTTGAGCTCCTGTATTTTATTCCACCCCAAGGGACAAAACTCTGGATACCTGTCCTTATACAGAACCACACTCTCATTTTGGATCCCACCTCTGCACGGTATAGTAGCTCTAATCTGTTGTAAAGATTATGGATGGATGAGAATAAGCTTTATGGGTGCTTCGACAATCCATGACAAAAATGCCCTCATATTATTATTCCAACTGGTGATACTTCCACAGCAGTCACGATAAATGGAGAGAAAATCTGAACTGGAGGGAGACCAAAGTGAATGAATGGCCTTGTATTTCCCGAGAAAATGCAACTCTTCTGTGTAGCCTTAGGACAATATAGTGTGTTTGCTGAGATGCATACGAACTGGGAAGCTACAAATCTCTCAGTTTGATGATGGAACAATTGTCATACATTCTGTTCTCTTTGTCTCCAACGATAGTATCTGTGGTAGTGTTCAGAGATAGGAAATGTGTGTCTGTCACTGTACCTGTCTGAAAGTAACAATACCCTCTAGCTCCAGAGACTCACTTTGCAGAGTTTTATTAGTATAATGAATGAACACCCAGCAGTGTGCCCAGAAAACAATTCAGAACTGGATTTTAAAAAGCTATCATTATTAACAATGAAAAAGAACTCGCTTTCAGCCGCAGAAGTGCTTTGTTAAAAGCTTCCATATATAAGGTTGAAACTCTGATAATTTATCAGCAGACCATTTGAATGAATAGTACATAATCCATTCCAACGCATAAGTTTTTCCCAATTGCTAAATATACAATTCCACATTTCCTGTTCTGATGGTGGAATTGCTAGCTGCCAGAAACACTCACCTTACATAAACTCAGCAGGCAAAAGAAAAAAAAAAGATTATAGTAATAATTTTTTTAAACCCTCTGACATTTAATGATTAAATGTGGGAGAAAATGGTTTTATTTGCAGATTTGGGTGTTTTCCAGAGTTAGAACTGCAAAATGGTAGGTGCTTTGATTCAAAATGTATAATTATAAATTATAATTGCTTTAAAAGTGTACGAGGTAGGTGATATTGGTGGTACAGTGTCAGCAGACGCAGCCGTTATCCATGCACACTATTAAATTTAAGAAACCAAGTAAAACAGTTTATTTTTAACAGATTTGGGAGTATTTTTAATTTGTTGTTTTTGTAAAAATGAGGAGTGTGTAATGTGGTGCTAAGTGTGCATCCAGTGCACCTGATTTAGGTGTCTTGTGTATTCTCTGAAGCACCTGATGGGCTGCTGTGAGATACAGGATGCTGAACTTGATGGCCTTTGGCCTAATCCAGTGGAGGCTCTTCTTATGTTTTTATGTGTTTTTATTTAGATTTCACAATTTTCCCATGTCTAGCTATGGCTGTAAAACTGAACATATCAAATAGCTCAGCTATATATAAAATATATAAGTATTAAAAAGTTAGTATAGAAAGGTTTTATTATAAACCAGAATATAAAAAGGTTAATAATGGTCAAGTTATGTGTCTATGAAGTATGAGGGGTGTGTGTGTGCATGTTTCCATTCACATACGAGGACATGTTATATATATTTGTCAATGGACAAATAACAAATATGAACATTTACATGAAGAAATGAAAAGTTAGTTAAGTTCTAAAGTGGATCTGATTTAGCTCTCAAGATATTAAATATTTGAAAAGATATTAGAGACAAGTGTTTGTAGACCTTAAGTAGTTGCCTTAAGTATTATCATTGCAGTACATCTTGAAACTCATTGCAACAAAAACAGAATTGTCAGAATTTGTTTCATGATATCTGTTAAAAGCAAAGATGGATGAAGTTCTTACTGATTGTAAAATATATTTTCTCCCCCCCCCCCTTTCCAGGAAAATGAAGGTCTAATCTATCAGGGAAAAAGCACTATAGTGCTATTGTCTTAATTGTTTAATGGTCCAATCCAATCTTCAACCAGTCACAAGCGTGCCCACCATCCTGTAAGAGGTACAAATATTCCTTACTTAGGTCAGCTGATCACTTGTGTGTCTTCCTGGACATATTCTTTATTGTTTTTATTGTTTTTAGCTTCTATGTTTTTAATTGTTTTTAATTGAATGTTCTATTTAATTTTATTTAATGTTTTTAATTATGTTTTATTTTGAGCCGCCTTGAGTCAGTCTATGACCCAAGAGAGGTGGAACAGAATAGAATAGAATAGAATAGAATAAATAAGTAAGTAAGTAAGTAAGTAAGTAAGTAAGTAAGTAAGTAAGTAAGTAAATAAATAAATAAATAAATAAATAAATAAATAAATAAATAAATAAATAAATATGCCAGCTAGTTGGTTGGAATAAGTTGGAGGAAGGAAGGAGATGAATCTGGAGGAGAGGAAGAAGATGAATCTGGAGGACAGGAAGGAGGTGAATGGGAGATAGGGTCTGGAATGCAAGAATGCCATAAAGACTCTTCCCCCTGCCTTTGAACCACCTTCTGGTTTAAGCCACTCCTTGCCCCAGACTGCTCATGAACCACCCCATTCGCTACCTTACTGGCACCAGTGAAATGCCAGGTGATTCTGCTGCATTTACAGAGTCTATGGAGCGATTTCCACCAGCAGTTCCATAGTGCATGATGATTGTGAGATGTTTGTGCCACCACAAAATCGCTTCTTGATGCAGATTTCTAGATCTCCTTCTATAACTGGCCTATATAAAATTGGCCCATGTATTACTTAAAATTCTATGTATCCCTGTTAGACCTGATTCAATCCAAGGATGATACAGATGGTATTTTAGAGAACATTTCAAATCTGTTATTTAAAAATATCCAAAATTATATTTCTCCTCCACCACGAGCATCGTGGGCTATCACGCTGTAGGCATGGTGAGCTATCACATTGATATAATCATCAGTATACATTCATGTAGGATGGTGCTGGCACTGAACAAATAAAATGGATGTGAAAATGGAATTCTTATCATGATGCTCCAGTTCTATGAGAAAGGAGAGATGACACTCATCACTTCATGGGTTGACCCTCCCCCATCAAGAGGCAGGCCAGACTTAGACTTCTCCTTTGGGGAGGGTGCCCCCTAATCCCAGACCATATCAACAAGCTGGAACACAGGAGTCCTCCCAAATAAGCTGAAACACATGCTAACAAACACTCATGGAAGGAGTGTTAGACACAGTTAAGATACTCAGTGCAAAATCCAGAGCAGTTACGGGTCCACGCCATTATGTCACCCTCTAGTGTTATCTTTTGGAAAGTCACCTTAACTGCTCCGGAGTAAAGGGCTTAATTTGGCTTTAGGATATGGGCCTTCGTCTACAATCCAGAGTAACTACGGGAGCACATAAGAGACATTACGTGCACCCGTAATTACTGCACCACCTAGTGAAAACCTATGGGAAA